>JAKSZP010008316.1:0-78832 GCA_022478985.1 Massospora cicadina
ACTATCTGGAAGATAACAAATGACTTGATCAGCGCTTCTGACATCCAAGGTTGAGATCAACAGTTTTTCCCTTTGCTAGTCAGAGGTTCCTTCAGTTGCAAACTCAAATTTTCAAAAAAAAACCCATGAATATTTCCATCATAATCAAATGGTGGCAGACTGTCACAGCAAACTTCCTGAATCAGCTCATCTTGTTTTTTGAGCACATTGTCCAAGGCAATTTTCAATTTCTCAGATACAATAGCCCCAGCGTCTTGTGCAGATTTCCTATAAAAAAACCGGACTGTGGCATAGCAGGCAACTAGGTTTTATTGTTTTTATAACTGATCAATGGGTCAAACCCTGTGAAAAGTCCACTGGTATAAAATTGGCAGTATCAATAGATAAGCCAGTGGACTTTTCACAGGGTTTGACCCACTGAGCAATCAGGACCAACAATATGAAGATCGTTGTCCTCAAAACAACAGAAAATAAGTTAATATAAAAAATGGAGCACTTGCTCCTGCAACCTCTTTTATTAAAATGCTCAATCTCACGGATTCTTCCTGTTCCACTTTTTTTCTACTCACTTAACCATGACCCTCCTCTTGATCGCCCATCTTGCTTATATTACAGCAGCTTGGATGATACCACTCTCATAGCTTGGACTATTTGGTTCCACCAATTCTCCTTGCTTTGGCTGGTTATTCTTGAAATTGCTATTGCCTTAATTGTAGGCGATTTAAATTGTAATCATTGAATGTTGACATCACCTTATTTTAGAGGTGAACCAATATAAAATTGTTATATCCAATATAACTAGCTAATCCCAATATCGCCTCATTCTGAAGTGCTTAAATTACCATTACCGGTTCAATTCTGGCAGATTCCATTCATTTTGCCATATTGACTTAAAGCTTATCATCCAGTCATATTGAAATCGTGACACCCTAATTCCCATAATTTTAGATAGATAAATAAATAAAAAATGTGGAATAATTGAGTAAAACTGTTGGTATGCCACCACTATTCCTACTATCTCAAATTATAGGAATCAATGAATGGAATTTATTCTATTACATTACCCCTCACTAAAAAAAACTCCAAGTATCCCTGAATTTAGGTGATGTGAAAGGAAATCTGCCAATCAGTGAACTTTAATGCAATGGAAGGAAAGGGTAATACTGACCAGAAGTCCAAGGGTCATAGAAAGCAATAATGCTCCCCTTGAAGGTCCACTGGTGGGCACAAGAGGCCTCAACTGCCAGTGATCTAATTGTCACCCCCAAACCTCCTCATCCACCATCTGAGGCCAAGAACTGATGAATAAGGCGATAAAGTTAGATTTGCTTAGTACAATGGTCATCCCCCTATCTTGTGAACTAGCACTATTCACAGCTTTTCAAGGAAAGATGAAGTTGAAATTATGTAACAAACAAGATTCCCAAGACCTTGCTTGCCATCCTGATAAATATTCTTATACTGGAAGAGAGTTGACTCAATCAAGTGGTGAATAGGTAGGTACTGGGCTGTTAGCCATAAAATTTAGATCAATTGATTAGTGCTCAACATAAGGGCCTGGCGTTGACTTGGAAAGATACCATTCCAGATGGAGGTTTGTGTTTGAAATTACAACACCAGCATCTAGCCACCTGTATGGACTCAGGAAGTATACATTTACTGACGTTATGCACTTACAGAAATCTCCACTAGTGACCATAATTAGGTTGAGGTGCAGAAATATTTTCAGGCCCATTGATACCATAAAATGACCTCTCACCTTCTGAGGAATGGAATTCACATCTTACAGAACCTGGTTGGTGATGGTTTAAAGTCACATAATTCTGGACAGATTTTTGACTAACCTGGGATATAAACTAAACCAGATGATTACTGTATAATTTCATATAAATATCAAGAAAAATGGCAGTTTATTTGATATTGGCCTATCTGGCAAGGAACCTAAAAATGGTGAGAATGCAAGATGAGGCAACTAGAAATGAGATAGAATTTCAACTTGGAAGAGTGGAATAGGACATGCTAAAATATAAACCTGAACAATAAGCTAAAATTATGAAATATTAGGTGTGGAAACTGGACAATTCATATGTCATACCAGTGGGATCAATCCTTAAATCCATAAATTTGGAATAATAAATAATTTCTAAACTGTGGCATAATTGATTGAAACCATTGGTATGCCACAGCCATTCCTACTATCTCAATTTGTAGGAATTAATTAACAGGACTTATTCCATTACAGGTTTGGTCAATTAGTTGATAAAAAGTTGATCTGATAGGTTAGTTGTGTTTTTATCAAGTAATTAAATGTTTTTGATTGATCTAATAGATCTATTGATTTTGCTATTCAGTTTGTAGTTATCTATATAATGTGATAAGTTCAATAACTTTTCTAAAATTATCAATAGCTATATACCAAAATAAATTTATACTAGTTTAGTTAAATTATATGATCTTATCTATTCAGATAGTTGTACTGTTTAAAGCATGGGTTATATCGCTATTATAAAGTCATCTATATTGTAGGTATTTTTTATAATTTTCTAAAATTAAAAAAGTTATAAAGTTTAACAATACTTTTTACTAATGTTGTTGGATCTCACTTGAGATATTAGCTCAACTTGTGCTTTCTTCATGAGATCCAACAATATAGAATTATAGGACTATTGTCTAAAAAATCCAGCAATGACAAAAAACCTAAAATTAGGCCATATTGAGATTATAATAAAATTTATAATATACTTGATAACTTGAAGTAGTTTTTTAAGATTAATTATATCAAACCCTTTAATATGATAGAAGTATAAGAGTTTAAATCTTTAAGTCAAAGTGCAACTTTTGATTAGTACTTCTAATTTATAGACTATGTATTTAAATTGATATCATTATGATAGAAATGATAAGATTGGGATATATGGATAGATCCAAGATGGCTTTTACCATGTGATAAAGTATTCTCATGGTCATTGGTTAGTTATCTGAAGCCCTAGAGGTTTATTATAATTTATGAATGGTGTTCAATAACAAACATTATGTATCAATTCCAGATCTTATGGTATAATATGATAAACAATACTGGTGCATCAGTGCATACATTTTGGATCAATATATTAAGTAAGTGACTTTATTAAGTTAGCACTAACTAAAATTGAATATATATATATATATATATCTTTTTGAGTTGAAAAGCTAATTATCTGATGAATTAGTTTATCAGATTGAATACTTACTGAATCTAAAACCCAAGACTTATAGATCTAAAATAGCATTTGAGTTTTTCCCCTTGAAATCTTTTTTGAGTAAATCTGATAATTTAATTTATCCTTGTTATATTTGCCCAGGGTTTTAGTTGATATACTGATATGATTTTCTGATAGATTAAGTTATAAGGTTTGTAGATTCATCTGATAAGACTTTTATTAAAGGATTTAATCTCTCATCAGATAAGCATTTTAGTTTTTATTTCTAATTGCTTTATATTATAAGTATTGGTCTACATAATCCTGTTAAATAAAAAAACTAAGATGATTACCTGAAATAATTTAGTAATTAATAAATATTGAATGATAGTGCTAAAAAAGCAAAAGCAATATTGGTATCTTCATACTAGTCTGATAATGTGATATCACATAGAAGATAGAATCAAAGTTATGAATTTTTACTGCCAGTAAAGCTGCAGCTTCACAGCTAGTTATATTTAAAAACAACCATAAACTACTAATTGCTTATAAAAACATTTAAACCTATCAAATTAAACAGATGCTAAATTGCTCATACAAAATAATATATAGTTAAATATCTACTTGAGGTGGGCAACTTGGGGATGATATCATGGCAAGTAATGGGGAAATTAAAATCAATAGAAAAGGAAGCTAACTCCTGGTAAAACTCCATGTATAGCATTTTGATAGGCCAGAAACACCTTAAACCATCTTTTTATCTGCTATCTCAGTTTAGGGAATTGTATAATACCAATACAGGCACAATTTGTCCCCTACCCAAAGTTCATCTATCAGGATCAAACTCAGGAGGCAATGGTCATTGATTCCATACTCTATCACCGGGGCACCCCCATAATATATAAGCACCATTAGAACAATATATTTTTTAGATCTTATATATATAAACTTTCATTAAAATAATTATAAATTTCTAAAATATCCTACTATCATCCCAAAAAATAATAAGTATTTGTGCCAAGTTTAGAGATTTTTGGTTCATTTGTTCATGAGATAATGTATCTTATACATATATACACACAAAAATTTATTCATATAGAGATTAAATAAAATAAAACATGAGATCGGTGTATCCCCTCTTTGGGTTGGGACCACCTAGTGCTAAAAAATAAATAAAATAAAACATGTGTTATAAAGTAAGTTACTAAAGTATGGACTGACCCTTCATGTTATAACCATGAGAAATAGGTATATGTATTTAAACTGTACAACTAGCTAGAATGAAAGCATATAATAGTTTATAAGTTAGATAAAATGAATTAAATTGTGTATTAATAATATGATGTGATTAAATCAACTATTTGTGCTTTTTTGAATCAACAAGCTTTGACAAGCTTCATACTAAATAGCAGTCTCAGATAGGGTTTAAAGCACTTAAAGCAGCTTTTGAAAAAAACAATATAAATGATCCTATGGAGCCAGGTATACATATTAGATTTTGTAATAGGCTGCCAATTTGATTGCTATTATCTTTTCTTTTGTTTGATGCATACATCAGATAAAAATTCAAGGTAGGTACAAATATAAAGAATTAACATTTAATAAATAAAAACTATCAAAAAATATTAACGACTAAATTTGATGACTCTCGAGCGGGGAATTGAACCCCGGTCTCCCGCGTGACAGGCGGGGATACTAACCATTATACTACTCGAGATTGATTTTTTTCAACTATAAAATATATAATTAATATATTATATATATTCTTATCTAAAGATTTTTTATATAAGCTTTTGTCATATCCCTCACAAGTAGATTAGATAAGTTACTTTATACTAGCATCATATAGGATATAATTTACAACAAATAAAGTAAATAAATTATAATTACACCACTATAATCAAGAGAATTTGATTAGATCATTTATTGAGGTAGTCAAAGTAGATTATATAAATCTCTTTGTATTAAATTGTCTATTCAACTAGCTTTATGTTTTGATAAGTTTCCTATAAGTGTGCAATAATATTAGTTAATCCTTACTCCTTATTTATATAGATTTTAAAAGCAAAGACTTAATCTAGAGTATTATGGCAATAAACCTGCAGTGCAAAAATAAAGAGACAGGCAATGAGATTTTTAACTTGGAATTAAGTCCTTTATTAAATAGTAATAGGTGAATATCATACTACTATTTATATGCAACTTGTATCTCTGGTTGTATTTTGTTCCATAATATTGCCTGATATAATGATCTATTTTTTATTTGAGGTGGGACAACTGGGATGATACCGCACTGATGAAGGGGATTTGAATTAATGGGAAAGGAGGATAAAACCTGGAAAACCTCCATACACAGCATATGATAGGCCAGGAACTCCATGAACTGCATTTGCTGTTTGCTATCTTGGTTCAGGGTATTGGTGTACAAAATCAACACAGTTATAATTGTCCCCTACCTAAAGTTCATCTACCAGGATCAAACTCAGGATGGCAGTGGTAGGGTCCAAATTCTACCATTGGGTATCCTCCCCTTTAATATAATGATCTAAAAGAGTACTTTTAATAAATTATTTTTAAACTTAGTGCACAAGTATTATTTTAAAAGTATCTGAGGTGGGTTGACCTTGGGATAAATATACCACACCGAGAATTTATTCTAGCCAGTAAGGTTTCAAACTCACCATCTGCACTAGGGTGGAAGAAGTTTTACCTGCCAGGCTAACCACCTTGCCCAAGTATTATTTTTTTCTAATAACTATAAAGCCTATTAACTATCAAAAACATCTATATATATAATTTTTAAGATACTATTGGTGCTTATCATATTTGAAAACTAAATCTTAAAATAAGGTTATTTCAATGCATTATATTATTAGGGTGATCAATATGCATAGAATATATGATACAGCTGGTCAATTTTTGTGCCTTTTTAAGTGTACAAACCTCATGACAAAGTTTACATAATTGAAAAGTTATAGTAATTACTAAAAGATTGTATAAAGTTATAACACAAGCTATATTTATAGAGTATTTAAAGAAGTAGTTCTAAAGTACATAATTTCAACTGCTTTTTATCAAGCAATATATACAACTCTTAATTTTATATTTAACCCCATGCAAAGTTATACTAAGACTAAAACTAGACAAAATAGAAAGTTTTTTCATGAATTATAATAATGATGAGAAATTAATTATATTATATATATTATAATTGATGTTGTATCTTGAGCTATATATGCTTTTTATATAAGTTAGTTGATAAATAAGATTTTTTTTATAGATCTATTAAGAATATGAGCATAAATATGGGATAAGTATTTTTTTACCCAGTTACTATCTTTTTATGATGTTAAAACCACTCTAAGCTTCAAACAACTTTTCTTGTACTAGTCTAATAATTTTATAAAAAATATATTTAAGAAAGAGTCATATGAATAATTTTTGCAAACGTTAATAATGTTAGTTAATAATGTTAGATGCTATATGATAGGACAACAGAGAAAATTTAAAAGTGATGTGTACTACTTTAGCTTAGTAATAAAACTAAGACATTCAGGTTTTATATTATCTAATTGTAGGGGAGGGTGTCCCTGTGATAGGGCATAGTCCTAATGACCATTGTCTCACCATTTCAACACCATTATATAGACTGATTAAGGAAATTCAATGCCTGTGTTGGTTTTGTAAACTAAAACCCTAAATTATGATAACAAATAGCAAGGTGGTCCATGGAGTTCTAGACTATTGAAAATTCTGCAAATGATTGTTTTCTTAAATTTATCCTCTTTTTTCATCAAATTGATTTCACCATAAGTGCATTATTATCCCCATGTTAGCTTATCTCAAATAAAAATATTATTAATTATATATAAATATGAGCTCATATGTACTTATACATTTTTTTCAAATGGACTAATAAATTTTAGAATGATGTAATATATTATAAAAAATTTAAGGGTAATGACTTAATGATAATTATATAGAGACAAATATTATTTTTCTCACTATTGGCTAAGTCATAGTAACAAATTTAAAAGAAGCAAACTGTTTATAACTATCCATCTAGTACAAAAAAAATGTTTATAACTATGTGAAAAACTATATTCTGATTTAATTCATTATAACTGAGATCAGATATACAAAATTTCCTTAAACATAAATTGGTGGTTGATATTAAGATGATCATCTACTTAATAAAACACATTCAATGACAGACATACTGATGTACTGACTGACTGACATCTGAAACCTTTGAGTATGATAGGTTCAATCAATTTAGGTGATTGGATTAAAACTGGCGAATATTATCAGATTTGAAACTATCAAATCTGATAGGTTCATTCTATTTTGGGTGAGTGGGTGAGAATTAACAAATATTAACTAGCATTCATTGCCCATGCTTTGCTATGATGTCTATAAAATTTCAGATATTTAATTTATTAATTTAGATTCCATATTATAGATAAACAAAACCACTCAGCCAAATCTGATTGCTCAATCAAATCAACCAAAAACCACCAGCCACTCAGATATATTTAACTGAACTTATCAAATCAACCAATAAACTAATCCCCCTCAAAACTAAACAGTGACCTATTGATTTGAACAAAAGTCATCAACCACTTTTCCAAACAAAATAAACCCAAAAAATCAATCAAATAACACCAAACTGCTACCCTAAACATCTCTTTTTTTGGTACTAGATGTCCTACTCAAAACATCTCTTTGTACTTAAAAACATTGAGTATGTGACATAACTTCCAAACTACTAAATCAACTTCTACTTAACTTGCTGTTGGAATTTCAAATGACCATATAATCCAACCTTTTAACAATTGATAAATTCAACAATTAAGTTATAATCATATAGGATAGCAACAGCGTCTGATTGATGGGATTATCATTGGTCATCATCCCCAATGATATTAGAGGTCACTGACTGATGAACTTATTGTTGGGCATCATCCCTGATGATATTAGAGGTTATAAACTGATGAGATTATTGTCAGGCATCATCCCAATGATATTAGATTACCAACTGATGAGATTATTGTCAGAAATCATCCCTAATAAAAATAAGCAATAATTTAATATAAGAGTAATTCTCAATAGTCAAATTATA
Organism: Massospora cicadina; assembly: GCA_022478985.1. NCBI lineage: Eukaryota > Fungi > Entomophthoromycota > Entomophthoromycetes > Entomophthorales > Entomophthoraceae > Massospora > Massospora cicadina. Next base: position 8,302 of record JAKSZP010008316.1, read on the forward strand.
GGGATTTGTTCAGAGTGGAACAAATGGGGAGTTGTCAGAAACTACCAAAGCGTTTAAACGCTGGAGGTAGAGAGTAGGATTGTCATCAGCCAAAACAATTGGTTTTAAGTCCCTAACACCAATTGTTTGGTCACCAAACAGCTGAGGATTATGCTGCCTAAGAAACTCAAGGCAACAGTACCTGAAGAGATTTGGTGCCTAACACTTGAGGGTCAAACCAGCATAGGAGCACAAATAATCCCCAGCGGATAGCTGAAAAGTTGTGTGTCAATAATAACTATAAAAACCCCCAATTATTCCCTAATAAAAGCAGATTAAAACTTGATATTAACTTAGTTGTTATACATTGGTTGTTTAACATTACTCTTAAGAGAAGAGTGCAAGGATCAAATCCTTATAGTTGTTTTTATCAAATCTTCACTTGGCTCTGCATGAAGAGAATAGGGAAAGTGTTCCCTACCAGTACCAGAATATTCTCAAGAGGAAGAAGCACCAGTTTAGTGTTGGACTTTTTACACAACATGGATTTTGGGAAATCAACAATAATAGTCTTCATATTATTATTGCCCCAGTTTATCAATTTCAATAAATAGTCAATTCAAGTATCCACAAATCTGTGCAGTTGAAATCTAAGGCCAGAAGTGAGCAACCATCCAGTGACCAGATTTAAACATTGGTGCTCACTACAGGGGTAGTTGAGTTGTCAAAAGCCAATTTAAACAACAATGTCTTATAAGGAAGAGCTTTGGAAGCTCTGGGTGGAACTACAGACTGTCAATCAAAATGTGCTCAGCTCAGCATCTCAAGACAATGTTAGTACCTTAGAGGAGCATATGATCAAGGTGGAAGAGATGCTCAAACAATTAGGAACATTGAATAACGACTTGTGGGAAAGTTACCTCTTTGAAGCGGAAAGAGGGTGAACTTGTTAAAGAAATCTTATTCCAAAAACCAAATGGGTTATGGATCAAGAATGCATCCAGCGGTTTCATGAGGAGATGGCAAAAGTGACAAAGCATATTGAGGAATTGGAAAAACACAAATGTGATTGTGAGCAAATCAAGGAGAATGAGGCTAATGTAAAGGCATGTGAAACTCCAATCAAGAAGACCTCTCCACCCCAAAATAAGCCCAAACCATTCACTGGTGTGTTAGAAATGATCCCCAAAGCCACTCCTATGGCTTCTTGAGTAGCGGGCAAGGATTGTCTATGGGAAGAGTAACTGAGGAATTTCAAAATATGCCAAAATTGCCCACCTTTCACCATGATAATGCTCTGGCATTTTTCCACTTGTTTGAGATGACCATGTTCAGTTATGCAGACTGTCAAAAAGCGGTGACTATAATGAACTGTTTTAGCACTGACTGCCAGAATCTGGTGCTAACACCTCAATGGGGACAACTGTTCATATGTGGAAGCAAAAGCAGCAATTATGTTGGAGTTTGGAAGCCCTATTCATATGGTAAATCACAAACAAGAATTTATAAGTATACAAAACCACAAGAATGAGACCCCAGCTAGTTTTGCCAATTGGTTTTACCAAGAATCCCAGATCTTGACAGGGTCAAAAGTGCTTACTGACTTTGATACACGCATAGCCATGCAGGCAGCGCTTCAGCCCTACCACAAATTGCATCAAATTATGGCAGTAGCACTAGTAACTGAAATAATGACCTCACAGATGGTGGACCATCTGAAGATGTTGGGAGCAACTTTTGATGCACCCAATCAATTTTATGACAAAATTTCAACTGAGAAAGATCAAACTATGGTGGAATTAGAAGATAAAATATATTGAGCATTGAAAAATCCGTTAATCAGCATAATCAAGTTATAATGGGGAAAAACCCCAATTGATCCAAGTGGAAGGATAAATCAACTAGCCACTATTGGAAAAATGGAGTGATGGGAAAATTTGCCACTCAAAATGGGAGAAGAAGTCATGACAATTTGTGAATGTTGTGATTCCTCAAGAGGAGGATGAAACTGCCAAAAATTTGGGAAAAGGCCTTGCAGTCTAGATGTGGAACTATTTAGCACTGCAAGAGAACCTGTTCCACCAGATATCTACTTGGAATAAAGGCATCAGCAGGACCAGCTCAGGTTGCAACTGGGTTTGCTTTGAGAAGTCCCAAGGCGTTAGATGAGATCAAAATGAAAGGCAATTAATCCAGAGAGTAGTGGATGAAGTTAGCTGATCTTAAATTGGTCAATTAATAAGAAAGGCAAGGAATGCCAAAAAATATGACCAGATCCAGATGACTTAATCAAAGAAAAACGTTACCAAATTAATCTGTGCAAGTAGTGGATCATTTATAGATCTATTGCAGAATTTATCAAACGTTTGAGTTGGCAAATAATGCTGAGAAATAGGATCAAATCAAGTAGTGATTGACTATTGCCAACTAAACAAGATCACTAAAAAAGACTCCTATCTGCTGCCTCAAATTAATGATGTACTTGATCATCTGGGGGAGGCAAAATACTTTTTAGCTATGGACCTGATTTTGGGCTATTGGAAAATCGATTTGCTAAAAGAATATCAGGAAAATGTGTGATAATTACTGCACAAGGACTATACCAGCTGACCAGAATGCCCCAAGGTTTATGCAATGCACCAGTGTTTGTCAAAATGTCATTCAAACTTTTATATGGGTGGAAAGCTGCATTACCACCAATATTGTATTCAGCAGTAGAGCCATCTTTGGGGATGAGTGCTGAACAAGATCTTTCCCAAATGGCCAATATCTTGTTTGAATTACAATCTTGGGCATTTGAAACAACAATAAAAAAAGAATCAATACAAAAAATTTGGATGACCAGAATTGACCTACATTGAAAGAATACATGTGGGCAATAGGGTAGCCTATTGCAATACCCATGGGTTTGGGAGGAAAAATAAGTGATGCCCTATGGATGGGACTGTTTGAAATTATTGCCAAGTCAGTGAATGATGCCTATACAATAAAGAATATTGAGGATGATTGCATAGTCAATAGAGTTCACATGAAATACTTAAAGTATTGGACTTAAAAGGAAAAATAAATAATAAATAAAAAAAAGATAAAAAAGATAAAAGGATGCATAAAAATATAAAAACTAAAAAATATAAAAAACAAGTTTATTTTCTTTGAGCAGTGATGCATCTAGTGTTATTCCTACCTACTGAGCATGGAGGAAGAAAATGATAATGATGGGCATGAGTCCCAAGCATTTGGCAGGATCAGGAAAGGCTGAAACTAGATCTGCCAGAATAGTCCCTATCAACAAGATGTTGAAACCCATCCTGGGGTTGGTACAGGTGGCAAGGTGCCAATGAGACCCATCCTGGAGTTTGTACATGTTAATTATGGAGTGACAAAAACCCATCCTGGGGTTGATACAGGTTAAATGCAAGATGCCATTGGGACCTGTCCTGGGGTTTATACAGGTGGACCAGTTGAGCTTTTAGCAAGGATATGAAGATGGGACTGGTTCAGCATGATGTCATAGGAACTGTGCTTGAGAAGAGGTGGCAACGGGTAGTAACCAAGGATAAGAAATCATCAAAACTGAGCAGAGCATATGGGCGTTGAGTGCATACAGAGCTGCATTCCTCTGAGGACATAGAGATATGAAAAACCAATTATGAGCTCAAGCTAAGGCGGCTTCCATCCCTAAGGGTTCTATCTTCCATTGGATAATCTGGTCAAGAGGGGGATATGTTAGAATTTCAGATGACCGCATAATCCAACCTTTTAACTGATTAATAAATTTGATGATTAAGTATAACTGTATAGGATCAGCAACAGCAGCCAATTGATGGGATTATTTTCAGGCATCATCCCTGATGATATTAGAGGTTTCCAACTGATGATATTATTGTCAGCAATCATCTCTGACAAAAATAAGAAATAATTCAATATGGGAGTAATGCCTAATAGTTAAATTATAGGGAATTGTTCAGAGTGGAACAAATGGGGAGTTGTCAGAAACTACCAAAACATTCAAATGACGGAGGTAAAAAGTAGGATCATCATTGGCCACAACAATTGGTTTCAAGTCCCTATCACCAATTGTTTGGTCACCAAACAGCTGAGGATTATGCTGCTCAAGAAACTCAAGGCAACAGTACCTGATGAGATTTTGTGCCTAACACTTGAGGGTCAAACCAGCATAGGAGCACAAATAATCCCCAGCGGATAGCTGAAAAGTTGTGTGCCAATTCAAACTATAAAACCTCCCAATTATTCCCTAATAAAAGCAGATTAAAGCTTATATTAACTAAGTTGTTATACATTGGTTGTTTAACATTACTCTTAAGAGAAGAGTGCAAGGATCAGATATCCTTAGGTTTTTTATCAAATCTCTGCTTAACTCTGCATGAAGAGAATAGGGAAAGTGTTCCCTACCAGTACCAGAATATTTTCAAGAGGAAGAAGCACCAGTTTGGCATTGGACTATTCACTCAACGTGGCTTCTGGGCAATCAACAATATTAGTCTTCATACTATTAATTCCCAATTAATAATTTCAATCAAACAATCAATGCAATTATCCACAAATCTGTGCAGTTGAAATCTAGGGCCATAAGCGAGCAACTATCCAGCGCTCAGATTTTAACAATTGCCAAAAGTATTTTATTAATTAGGTGAACCAAATTAGGAAGGTTTTTATAATATATAAACCTAACATCCAGATACCTATGCTTTGCTACATTATTTAAAGTTTATCAAATGATAAGCTCACATTGTAGCCTATAGGCTGTTCCAGCACTACTATTGAGCTGCTTGTATTAACAGCTTTGCTGTTGCCCTTGTGGCTGAAGAGCTGATATCCTCTTTAACTAATCTACCTAAAACTTAATATTGATTTTTGTTTAGTTTTGGGTGAAAAATTTGGTGAATTATTAGATAATATTCGCCAATTCTCACCAACTCACCCAAATAGATTAAACCTATCATACTTGATAGTTTCAGATTTGATCTTATTTTCCAATTTTCACCCACTCACCTAAATAGATTAAACTTATTAGACTCATTTATCTTCAGGTGAGCAATTTGGTGAATTATTCAATAATATTTGTCAATTCTCACCCACTTGCTAAATAGATTGAACCCATCAGGCTCAATAATTTCACATTTGATAATATTGCCAATTCTCAACCACTCACCCAAATAGATTGACCCTATCAGACTCAAAGGTTTCAGATGTCAGTCTTTATGTCAGTACATCAGTATGTCAGTGAAAACGTTTTATTAGGTAGATAATTCACTAAAATGCTCACCTGAAACTAATCAAGTTTGTTAGGTTCAATCTATTTGGATGAGTAGCTAAGAATTGGCAAATAATATCAAATAAATCACCAAATTGCTCACTCAAAACTAAACAAAAATCAATATTAGAGCTTAAGATTTAGTAAAGTTAGGATTTCAGCTCACCAACCATGAAGGCAACAGCAAAGCAGTTCTAGTGGCTCAAGCGTAGTGCTGGCACAGCCTTTAGGTTGTTAATGTGAGCTCATAAGTAAACCCAAGCAATGCCAGGTAACTCCACTATTAGAAATGTATGCTTTATCTTTTCTTTCTTTTCATTTAACCAAACTGAACCACAGCAATGCGTGGTTGGGTAAAGCTAGTAAGGATATAATTTACATCTAGATTTTACATTACATCACCTTAAAAATAAAAAATTGAAATTTTTTTGATGGTCTATCATATATATGAGAATTTTTCTCTAAGTGAGAGGATCAAGTGATGGTGGTTTTCATATTAATTGCCATATTGGAAAAATTTATTTTTCATTTGCTGATATCTCCTTTTACCAATAAATTATCTATGCTTGCATAGATTTCTAGAAGCATGATAGAGCACCTATATTTTTATTTTTTATTTAGATAACAATGATATATTGCAAGTAGCAATAGTATTGATACTATTTGTGTTACCTTTTTTGATTTTATCATTATCAATTTATCTTAATAAATTATAGTATAATAAGCCATGTACTGAGATAATTACATTTGTGGGCTACCTTATGATGGTTTTTCACATAGAAAGATCAGATAAGGCAGCATATATTTAAAGGTACAGGTCTATATTACTAAAAAGTCTTTTTAGTACTGTTTTGATATTATTGAGAGCACAAAAAAGCTAACTTTAATGACTGTTAAGTTATCCTTATGATAAATGTTAAAAATCTGGGGTTTTTCTTTCAGAAAACCACTTTACAATACTAAGCTTAAAAGTTTCCATGTTTTGATATATGACTTAATAAATATATATATTATTGCTTTAGTGTAACAACCTTTAAATAAAATTATACCCAAGTAAATTTATAATATCATAATTTTTGAGAGAGATTGATTTAAAGGTATAGTAGAATACCTGAGCAATATATATATATAATCTAAATAATTAAAAAAACTCACATGAAATTATCAAGTCATATGTAAACTAAAGCAAGTACCAAGGCAGCTGATTAGATAAGAGGAGGAATAAAACTACCATTAGGCCCATTTTGTAAAAAGGGAAATCATAGATCTATAACTGATAATTAAATAAATAGCAACTAAAAAATACAATTTTTTTAATCCTGTGGCATAAATTACAGAGGCTATAAAGTGATAAGATATGACTACCACTTCAATAGTAATTCCCATAAGAAAACAATTGTAAATGTTTTCAGGATTCCCCAATGCAAGGTGGAAGCCTTGTCCTGAGGAGTAAATAGATATATCCTACTAGCATGACATAACCTTCAAGTTATTCAAATGGTCTCACAAGTCCAAATTAAGGTTTGATTTTATGTCCTCAATTTAGGCTTCAAATTCAGGGTATTAATTGAATTACTCCAAATTTGGATAATAAGAGTTTTAATTATATTAATGAATATTTTACTTAATTCCAAGGCCAGATTCACATAACTTTGTCAGCTGTGACCCAAATCTCCCAATATCTTCATCAGTTGTTCATTCTGGAAGCTAACAAATTGAACATCTAAACCTGGACTATTGGAAGAGCTCTTACTTGAGGTTCAAACCAATCTAACTAATGCTCTAAAACTATCACCAGGAGATCAAGAAGCTCAGCTAAACTTACAGGTGGGACGAGATATGGACAAAACACTTGGGAATCAAAAATGATCAATGAATCACTCATTGCAATTCCCAGTAATCATAATTTCCTTTTTTTCTTTCAACAGTACTATAAATAGTACTGTCTTATTTTTAGTTAAAGTACTTTTTCAGAGGAATATTAATTATCTTATTTCTATAAGAGTTCTTGTTTTATTTTATTAAATAAAGTCTCATCTATTGCTGTATATATTGAAGCCCCTGTCCTCTAGGATGACTGAAGCCTCCTGCAATCAGCCACTATGTTAGGATCTCCAGTGCTAGCACCTGCAAGCGCATCAGGCAGAAACCCAACAATGTTTTCAATAGCAAGTCCAACAACACTACATAATCTATATGACTATTAAACTTGACAGTAATATTGCAGACATATTAGTTCAATGTAACATAAATAGAACTATCTTTTTAAATATTTAGCTGTCAATTTTTAATTGTTTTTTTGTCTTAATGAGGTAAAATGCTAAATATTACAATTTTATAAGTTTATATAAGTTTACCCAAAAATGACAATAAGCTCTAACTTTAAAAGGTTAACTTATATCAAACAAGATCTTAATTGCCATTTCTAATTTACAATGTGCCCATGAAGCCCATATATGACTTAACCAGATGGCAAGCCCAGCTGAGAAAGAGCTTCCTGGAATAGTATAAGATTTTAACATAATATGAAGATATTGATAGTTCAAAAATGGTACAGCTAATGGCAACTAGTACTGGGATGTCTATTTAATCAATTAATAATTAATTTTAGTTAAAGAAAAGTCTGCATCAGCAAAAGGTAAACCTTCATGGACATATAGAGAATTTCATGGTTTCTGATAGTATTATAAGGTTTACTTTCTATCTTTGGTAAACTCAAGTTGAGATTACTTCATCTTTCTTAATTTTTTATGACATTCTAAAACTGTGTGGGAAACGCATTAGGGAAAATATAATAAAATAACCAGAACTATAAGAAAATCTTATGATGGGTCATGTGGATAACCCAAAACAATAAGGTAAAGTTCTGATAATTGATTGTAAACAAAGTAATGAGACATTGTCCAAATTTGTGCCTTGGGTCAATGTGTTGAAAAATAAAAAAGTGGTATTATAAGTATCATATATACTGTTGTTGCCTTAATGATCTTGTAGTATGATGCACCCAATTTGTTCAAATGCAATATAAGCCTAGTTGGCTAATTAGATACATAAAATAGATTGATGAAAAATAAGTATCAAGCGGGGAGGATACCTCAGTGTTAGAATATGGACCCTCTACCACTGCCTCCCCAAGTTCAATCCCAGTTAATGAACTTTGGTTAAGGGACAAGTATGATTGTGTAGACATTGCACACCAATGCCCAAACTGAGATAGCAAATAGCAAGGCGATCCATGGAGTCCTGGCCTATCATACACCATGCATGAAAGTTTTCTGGGGTTTATCCTGCTTTCCCATTCAATTTAATTTCCCCTTAATCAGTGCAGTATCATCCCTCAGGGTGGCCCACCCCTGAATAAAATGTAAAAAATGAAAAATTTAAAATAATAAGTATCAATTTGTAATAACTTGATTACTAGACCAAGAACTACATATTTGTTTTTAAAGAAACACCACAATGATATGGTGTTGAGAAAATCTTCAATGAACTAAGATCATAAAGGATAGCATTAGATGTCAAAGCTCTCAGCTATAAAACATAATAGCTATAGGGGTTTAGATCAGAAAATCTATACCAGTGAAGATAAATATAATTTATATAAACGCTAAAAGTCAACTTAAGATTCAACAAATTATTTAAAGTGATTATTAATAAAAAGTACTATATTGAATGAGAACAAGCACAAAATAAAATGATCAGGCTTGAAATCAGAACACTAAATTGTCTAATAACTGAACCTTTAATGTTGACAGAAAAGAATGACTTATTGAGTTCTGGTTTAACACATTAACTTTTTTATGATATGGAAGACAGTGTGAGTAAATTATTCAAGGGTTTAGTTATACAGTCAAAGGAGCGTCAGAATAACAGAAAAAGTTGTTATGTTCATAAAATCAAAAAATGATACTCATTTTTTGCTACCTGGAGAATGTTTTTATTCAACAATATTTAAAACAAAAGATAATTTGATATTATTAAAGTAACAAAAGCTTGTTTATTTTTATAAAGTTTTTTAGAGACTGTTGTTAGGAATTAAGGTGATAATTGATCAAAAACATCACTCTGGGTTAGTCCTCACAAACTAACAATATAACAACCCCTATCTTCAAATGAGCCTCATATTGAAGTAGAAGAAAATTACAAAGAGAATTCATTATGAGTAATTGACATTCCAGAGCCAACCCTTGATTAATAAATATATAATCTTCCTGATTCCCCTTGATGGGTTCTGGAAGATCAAGTACAATGATTAAATGAACCCCAAGGAAAATTTGGATATAAAAAGACCATTGTCAAACTTAGTTATAAAAGGAATCTGAAAATACCAATTATGGAGGACCTAGTCTTTCATCAAAGCACTGAGTTCCCCAGTAACTATAATTGTTAAACGATTTTAGTATAGCAAAGAAGCTGAAGTTACTTAGTCTAAAATCTATATTTTTTATGTCTTTTACTAGTTAAAGAGAATTTATAGCATATTCTCAGTATTAGCTATATATAGGAGCCTGTGCCAATTCATTGAGACAAAAGTAATATATGTCATTGTATTCAAAGCAGGTATACCTCTAATAGCCATCCCAGGAAAAGCTAGAAACACAATTTAGACATCTTTAAGACCTTTAAACTTTTTATTCCAGTTCAAAATATATGAGGCTGACAACTGGTGCTCTCTACTGGGGATTTAAGTAGTCAGAGCAAAACCGTCCATTATGATATGGAAAACACTTCTAGCAAACAATCTACTCCCTTCAATAGAGCAAGTAGATAAAAGGTGAATAAACAACTTTAAGTATAGGCTACCACCCCTCAGCTTAGCACTTGGAGGTTTAGGTTATCTTTACTTTACCTTGCCTACTATATTTTTATAGAAATATTGAATTTAGTTTGAAACATCAAAACCAAAAAACACCATATATTGGATAAGATTTATATCTAAAAGCCATGCAGATGATCCCAGGCATCTACCATACCATCCACAATGAGAAATCTTTATTCCTCCTTACAACTGCCAAAATAAGTTAATTAATGAGGAAGACTGCTACCTTTGCCGCTTTATGCATCTAAAAATCTAACATTTTCTTTAGGTTGTGGCAACTTAGCACCAGGAGATAGTCCAAAAACTGGGATTAACACAGACCAATCATGTAAGTGTAGTGGTTTTTTATAACTTCACTTCCTCTTTTTTCAGAGGTAACTTTGAAGACTTTGTAGCAACTGGCACCTTTTGACAAGGCCTGAAACTATTTTTTTCTCAACAACAAAATAACTGTATTTCTTGACCATCTAGTACTAAAAAAAAATAACTGTATTTCAATGTTGTCAGCTCTTCCTTTTTGGGTTAAGCACCACTAGTGCAAAAAAGAAATAACTAAATCTCTTAAAAGTCAGTTAACCATTGCCTCCAAAATGTTATGGTCAAAGAGCATAATTTTTCTGTAAAAAAGCTTCCATCAATTTGGTGATTTAACTAGAGTTTCTTGAGACCATTTAGTACCATAAAATAGTTCAACTCAAAGTAATGATCTACAAGTTACTGCAACGTTACCAAAAAATTTTATTTCAAAAAGGTATTCAAGGTCTCACCAGACTCTGTGGAACCACCAGACACACAGAGCCTACAGGCCCTTGAGCCCTCAGCCCCTTCTGGACTTTTGAGGCATCATAACCACCTTGTCCCCAGTTTCACGCTTTTAATGACTGGAGATGATGCTGAACCTGGAAGAAAGAAATACTATTTATGTTCTAAGGCTTAAATGGCCAGGTGGAGGTCACAGCTTGGGATGCAGTGTCCTTCTATATGGGGATCCAATTGACCTGAATCTTGCCTTAGAAGCGCTGGATGGAGGATTGGATAATGTGGTACTGTTCACTATAATGGCTGAAGATCAAATCACCCACTTGGAGGCATAATGTGGTAACTTAAGGGCTAAAGTCAGCAACTACAAAAACCAACTATAAAGCCAATACATGGATCTCTAACTCTAAAAAAGCATCTGAATTAGAATTACTCAAATTATACTCTCAATAATTACTGGGTCAAAATCCATGATAACATGGAAAGATTATACCAACGGATTGACCAGTAGGGCCACCAAGAGTACACTGAGACAGAAAGCTTTAACCTTGGAAAAGCCCCACCTGCTGTATTTACCTTTTTTACTCCCATGGCGTCCTGATTCAACTTCATCACTAAAGGAAGTTTATGCCTGAAGAAGGAATTATTGCCTCCTTTTTATATATTTTAAAAGTGCAATGATAGAGGCAAATGACAGCCAAAAAGGGTTGCACTTACAAACATGCCTCAGCTGTGAAGCTGGAAGATTATGGTCCACCATCTAATTAATATTATACCTGGGAACAAATCAACATGTGTATAATTCTGGTTTTTGCAGCGATCATACACTAGATAATCAAAGGTAAGATTTTATGGTTATAAGTTCCATAAAGGGAAATCCTAACTAAATTTTTAGGTCAGTTCTATTCTGGGGTCCAATCGTTGGTTAGAACAAAAAAGTCACATTAGATGATGAATTCACCACTGTGATATCTGCCCTTGTATCACATAAAGAAATTCAACTGCACTTAGAGATCAAATGGTCTCTTTATTTTGTATTATAAAATGCTAGACGCCCTAGATAAGATTCCCTCAGCCCTGGTGTAGTGTGCAGCATATGAACACTACTACACAAGTCAAGTTCTTTTTCAAATTTCCTAATACCTCTCTGATCACTGGGCTATGTCCTCTGTCTAGTCCCATCTCTAATCACCATATAGAAGAGCTACGCAGTATCCTTTTCCTATGACTCCTATATATGTAGTAATACCTAAGCCAGGAGCAACGTCCAAATGTAAGGAACTAAACTTAGTTTTTAGTGACCCTTTGTTATGACGTTAGTGGGAAATATTTATAGTTGACCTATCAGTCTCATGAAAATGCTGTCCTGATTTTTAGAGTACCATCAACAATGAGTACATTGTTTACATTGGGCATTATTGCACATATTGTCAGTAAGGGACTCATGAAAGGATGAGGAAAAAGCTTGAAAATTATGAAAAATAGAGGAACTTACGATTGGCAAGGCAGACATTAAAAGCATTTATGACTGGTTGTGGGTTTTTGCCAAAAGTATGTAGATCAATAATATAAAATGAATGAAGATTTTGATTATTTGAGTCATGGAAACGGTTTGTGCAACACATCCCTCCCTTTGACTTGACTCAATCTTCAGATAATTCCCTAATGAGTGAGGCTCACTGTTGTAGTAGGATCTTAAAATCTTTGCGTGAACCTATTAAGGATACTTTTATTGGCCAAACTATATGGTATAGACGTTGAGTGCCAATCAATCTAAGATTATGTACAGTCCCTTCTATAATGCAAACATATAGGAGTTATTCCAAAAACATATATATTACAGTATGACGCTTGATCATCTTCATTGTATGTTTTTAGTGTTCCTCTAAGCTGGACATCCTATTTTTTATTTTTACAAGACAAAGACGCTCCATAGGTTTTGGTTTGATTTTATTCAAAGATCTGAACAACTGTTCAAGATATTCTGTGGGTCAGATCCTTTCCTCATCATCCATAATAGAGTATGGTAATGGAGGCAAGGCAGGCTGTTGACCATAAGGAGATGGAACGGTGAAAGTAGCGTTGTCAGGGACTGATGTATCATTGTCCTGGTTTAAGGCAGCTAATCATTAGCTAGCATTCCAAGGCTTTAGAGCCAGTATAAGGACACTAGATGCGTCTAAGTACAAGAACTGGTGGGTGTACTGGAGTTTGAGTCACTCACTGATAAGTATCTAATAAAGGAAAGGTGGAAGGAAGATATTTGAAGGTTAGAGTAGTATATCAGGATTATTATCAACTTAGCAAAAACTTAAAGAGTAATTTCATTTTACAGAATACTTTATTGACCGCAAAGTTTTAACTATAATATTTTAGTTATATAAGCTTTTCCAATTCCTGGACTTACTTAAGATTAGTTATTTGATTAAGATTGGTAATATTAATCTTCTGAGCTTATGTAATTACTGCTTGCACATGATTTCAAGAGGCTTTAAAATTATCTCATCCTTTACAAATTAGTTTTGTTAACAAGTAAACTGACTTAATCTTATTGCAAGTGAATTCTGATATGCTATTAATTGAACCAAACTTATTGAAATTAATTTTTTGATATGCAATTGATCAATATAACTTCACCACATATACTTGTTTATTGATGGTTAATATCTGGAATATTTGGAATCCTACTCATGTCAGGATATTACCTGAAAAGCGCTATGGTAACCAACATTATATGTGGATAATGTGGGTCTGACATAGAGGGTCCATTGAGAAGGAAACTGACTAAAAACTTATGGAGACCTTGACCTAGGGTTTCATTAACCTTTCAATGGTACCATTAGTCTCAGGGTGGTATGGGGAAGCAAGAACTCTTATCCCCATGAGCTCATAAAGTTTAGGGATTATTACAGAGGTAAAGTTGGTAGCATAGTCTGTTAATATAACCTGCGGGCACCAGAGTCAGTTAATCATGTATTCCATAATGAACTTAGCAGTAATGACAGCTCTGACATCTCAAATGGGCTTGTCCTTGACCCATTCATTTAAGTGATTGGTTAAAATGATGAATTAGCATAAAATTGATGACATGTAAGGTCCTGGCAACATTGATTGAGAATTTGTACCAAGCCCAATTAGGCTTGGCTAATTGATAAGCAGTGGAGGGTTTGAAGTGCTACTGTGACTGACATTCTTGGTTTTTATTAAGATATCCTAAGTATTATATCACATAGACTCCTAGTGGTGTCAATGTTGACTTTCTCTTATTTACTTGTTCAACACACCATGGCCAACAGTCCAATGAAATTGCATAAAAATTAATTGTCATTTAGATTAGGATAGAAATACAATTTTGACCATCATTTTCAATTTTTTAAGGAGTACTATTCTTAATTTCTATGCTCCAAAATAGTTGGTATAAGATGTGTCTAATGGTAGGTTGCTCGTCATTGTAACTGTGAGCCTTAATTTTCTCATATAGTTTATCAGCAAAAGAAGACAAAGCAGATAAAATAGGCAACCTTAAAAATACATCTGCATTTTAATAATAAGAGCCTAATAAAATGTATCACCTCATGGTTGTAGGTAAAGTGACAACGCCCACCTAGAAAGATGACCTTCAGGTCTTTTTATATTGTCAAGCCATTGCATGGAGGCGTGGTCAGTGACAATCTGAAATTTTGATTATACAAAGGTAAATGCGGAATTGCTTACTTGCAAAAATAAGTGACCAAACATTTAATATCAGGTACTGAATAGTTCCTATTGTACTTATTGAGCGCAAAACTGCAAAAGGCAACTGGATGTCCTTCCCCATCTTCAACACACTGAGATAGCACAGCTTTAATAGCAGTCAGGGATGTATCAGATTTTATAATAAAATGATGCCAAAATTTAAGTAGTGCAACATTTGCGCCATGATTAAAGCCACTCTAAATTTTTAAAGGCATCTTCACACTATGGGACCATTGATATACAGCCACGCTCCTTAGTACATTGAACAATAGTTATGCTACCCAAGCAAACCATTTAATAAACTGATGGTATTATCCTACCACCCTAAAACACCTTCATGTCCCATTTGTTTTTAATAATATCATGTGGTTAACTAATTTAGGCTTTTGGGTTGGTGGCGTATTCCTTGAGCATCAACAATATGCCTTAGGTATTCTGTCTGTGGTTTGAAAATTTGAGGATTTTTTGATTTAATCTTCAATTAACTGTGCTATATTTTCTATTACTACTTCCAAGTGAGACAGGTGTTGAGCAAAGTTTTAGTATATCACGTTGATATTGTTGAGATAAACTAGGACACAGATTAATTTTTAGGTCACCAATGATGGTATCCATTGCTCTTTTAAAGGTAGCGGGCATGTTGCAAAGGCCCTGGGGCATGTGCGTTAGCTTTTATAACCCCTGGGATGTAATAACCAGACATTTTTCCTGTTCTTCCATAGCAGAATAATCTTCTGGTACTCACTGATGAGGTCTAAGGCTTTAAATTATTATGCAGCTCCTAATTGGTCAAGAGCATCATCAATCTGTGGTAGGGGATATGGATCTTTTTTGGTGGTTTTATTTAAAAAAATTAATCTTCACTAAGTTAGATCCACCCTTTTTCTTGACAATAAGCATGGAATGGATCAGGGGATGCGAGATGACACAATCATTCATTGGTACAAAAGTGATCAGAATTTTTATACAACTTTATTGTTGGCTCTGCTACGCCTTATGGCTGAAAATATATGGGACTAGCATCCACGGTGTCAATATAATGTATTTATTTTACTAAACCCTAGGTTGTACTCACTAGCAGCAAATATCTGAGCATACTTATGCAACAAATCAAAATCATAATCTTTTTGTTCCTACAATAATTCCTCAAGATAATCTAGTAAATTATTGTACATGCATTTTGAATTGAATCAATCAGTCCATACTTTAATAATTCTCCATAGCCTTTAATTGGATTGATCTCTTCTCTGGGTACTAAATGTTACTAGGCAATTTTCTGTCCCTTATTCAGGATAGTCTTATGGGAAGTAAGTTAACCAGGAAAACAAAATCTTTTGTGGCCAGGGTAGATTAACCCATGTGCCACGTAGCTCTTGATCTTTAGCCTACAAATGAGGAGTTGATCTCTATTAGTAATCTTTTGTGTAATTCAAAAGACTTTAAAGTATATGACTTGCTCCCCACAGGATGCATTTAATAACTTGTAGACGCTTGCAAGGGGTTACCTTGGCTTTTGAAAATGTTAGTTGTAGGGGTTTGACTTTATTGTCCATCTTGCTAGTAAGAGATGAGGACTACCCTGTTGGTATAGGTTACATTGATAAAATTATTGTGATTGGTGAAGGGAATCTTATCTTCCCAATATTGGTATAAAGGCGACAACTGACCAAGGATCTTAAAAACATTCTCATCATAGATAAGGACAGCTTTGTAAAATTTGAGGAAACTGGTACCAATTAAGTAGTGATAATTGCTACTGAGCAAAATTATAGCAGGAGCACTTATTGTAATGAACCAAACTCATCAGCAAAGGGGCGTATAGCACTTTGCTGATGATACCTTCTGGACCAGCCATTCCATATTGTTGGCTTTGGGCCACATTATAAACAATTTTAGGTTCTTTATTAAACTGATTTGAGATTACATTAACTAGAGCATCACTATTGGCTATTGCACAGAATTGAATATTATTTACAAGCATATTGATATCAGTGCAATCAGAGAAGTAGTTTGAGTTCCCATTTTGAGTAAAAATATGATATAAAAATTAACTTAATCATAGTCTTAATTTTTTCATTATCACGTGAGTGGGTATTAAGGGTTTATAGGCAAGGGCACCTTGACTACTTTTAAAGGTGGTAGTTTTTCAGATTCCTTGGGTTCACCAAAATGGGCTCATTGTGCAATTTGAGTAGCATATAATTCAAAATTGATTTTTTTGGCCCTCCTTTTTACTCCCAGCGCATTGACTCTGGGTTACAGCTAGTACATTTCTGGAGGGTACCGTTGTTGGAAGAAGAGTATTAAACTTGATTAAATCTTTATCTTGCTATAAATTTGGGATAATGAGTGTCCAACAATAAAGAATCCCTCATCTAATGTCAGTTTTTTACCCCTAGTCCTCGTCATTCACAGGAGAAGAAATATAATTAATGTTGGGTTGCTTCCTTAGGCATTTAGCAACTTAATGTTTTTTAGAGTTAATAATCCATAATGTCACCTCAACGACTCTATATTGAGGCCTGTTATTTACCCACTGTGTATAATTAGATCCTAGAATTTTTTAGTGTTAACCAAGTGTTAATTTAAAACAGTTTATGCAAGTCTCTACATTAGGTGGCCCAAAGTGATCTCACATTATTCCAATTACTCAATCATGGCTGGGGTGTCCAACTATTTGCCCAAAGCAGGTAACATGGAGCGTTGTAACTTGAGGTAGCACTTAGTAGCATTTCAGAGGTCAATCTTTATGCAAAGTCTGCCATCACCTTTTCCCTCAACAGAACCTAGACCTCATGATAGACCAATCAGCAAGCTCAGCAAATAGCTTTATTTTTTTAACATTGAATAGTCATAAACTCAGCCTTCTGGATGATCATCTTTTCAAAATTATTAAATTCTTGAAAAACAGCACTTTTAACATCCACAAAGCTCAGTTATTA
Organism: Massospora cicadina; assembly: GCA_022478985.1. Classification (NCBI taxonomy): domain Eukaryota; kingdom Fungi; phylum Entomophthoromycota; class Entomophthoromycetes; order Entomophthorales; family Entomophthoraceae; genus Massospora; species Massospora cicadina. Next base: position 25,811 of record JAKSZP010008316.1, read on the forward strand.
TCAGAAAATATATTGCATGATTGGATCTCAGCTTTGATAATCCAATCAGCTTACCACTGTGGTCACCTTAAAAATATTTTCCGCTCCATGCATGTTCATCTTGAACATCTTTAAGAAAGTCCTGAGCATTTCATAATGATCAAACTTAAGAATATTGACTAGATTGATATACTAGTAAGGCAAAATGATAATCTAGGGGCGTTGGTTCTAATCAGTTTAAGACAACCGTACTTGAGTCCTTGATTTCTAGATTCATTTTATGACTCTGATTTTGGGCTGGAGCACCCAATGAATGAGGTAAAACCAGCATATCAGAAGTCATGGATTGTTAAGGCTGACTTGATGTGGCGTTTACAGACTCTGATTCTGAAAGTTTTTCCATAAACATTTTAAATCTCCATTGAGATTGGGCTCTTAGTTCACATTGGCAATGTCCTTCATCTATTTTGTCCCCAACGCATCGCCCCCATGTCAATCAATCCTCCTGTTTGCAATTCAATTGATGTTTAGGTTTTCAATGTCACAATTTCAGCTTTAAAGTCACATATTGAAGATCATAGTCCAATAGTTTCTTACTTTTTGGCCTTTTGTTGCATATCATAGTTCTCAAGTGATCTGAAAGAGGTGTCATTTAATTGTAGTACATCCTCAATTATTATGAAGGGAGATACAGTTGTCCTTCAAGGCTTCAACATCAAGATGCATATAATCTTGTTAACTATAAATAAGTCTCACTTCCTCCTAGATATAATAAATGTGGTTTGAAAAACCTCACTCTCCATTTGACACTAATATAAACCTATGCTGAAAGAGAGTTACCTTAATTGTTTTTAAGAATATGTTGCATATCATTTAAAAAACATGTGTCTCAAAAAATACCAAAAATAAATTTTAATTTCTCCAAGTTTGGGCGTTCTGTGAATATTGCATGTGAAGCATTAAAAACAAAATACATCCAAGCAGACTGAGGTTGGCAGACGTTAATATGCTGCTGGCCTAATTCTTTTTAGTACTAGATGGTCCTGCTGGCCTAATTCTCTTTGTAGGCTTCATAGGGCTGTGCTCAAATGGTGCATACCAACCCTGGCTTTAACGTGGGCTAAAATATGGCAAGTAATCACGCCACAACTGCCTCAGATTTATTTGTGCCTGAAATACTAAATGGGCTAATGTCTTTTCATTGGCCTAAGGTCCCAGATAGAGAGGGTTCCAGGCACCTGCTGGTCCTGATTTCTCCAGTTTGTCCTTTTAGAACATCAGATTTTGATGCACAAATGCCTTTGTGGTATTCCAGAACTTGGGTTTTTCTCTTTCCATTAACCACACAATAGTGATAAATTCAAATATTAGGTTTTAAATGCAGCTCCCTATTTTTTCTTTCAGTTTACATCACATTTCAAGCGATTTTTGATAAAGTAACCATTAATTTTCACCGCCACCTATACCGCATTAGTTTTCCATTTATGCGCTAATATCCACCATCTGCTGCCCCAGTGTGGGGCAGCGGTGCTCCACCTTCTAGAGTGTACCTCCCAGCAGGCAAATGTGTGCAGACGGGCTCATACATTCCGCCTAATACAACTGGCTGCTATTTCCCTCCAAGGGATTTAGCATTGCACCTCACATGAGTCCACTCAACCCGCCCCCACCCCCTAGCCTTACCTCAAACTAATATCCACTTTTGCCTCCACGTCAAATATGGAAATCTCTTCCTATATGCTGACAAAGCAATTATTGAGCTGGCAATGGCCATCTTTGCACCAGTGGGTTTTATTGATTTCCGCCATTATAAGGGCTATTTTGATATTGGCTTACCCATAGAAGAGGAAGTGGTCACTGCAGCAGCCACGCCCTTAATTTACAAAAACACACCCATTACCAACACCTGAACTCATCTTCCCAATGATTTCACACTTGTGGGGACCTTTACAAATCTTCCCTCACACCTTCTTCCTCAAACACTATATAAGGAGTTAATGTCAGGGCTGTCCACTTATGGCACAAACCCCATCCTCCAATTCCTTGTCCCAAGTGGTGCTGAGCGCCTAGAGGCACCTTGTGCAATGGCCTCCATTACCCCCACCAACTAACCATGGCCTAGCACATCCCACCGCATGCCAATATCCCATCTACACCTGACCATTTACTTTGGGCTTGCACTGACAACGGTTGCACAACTTGCCCCCTATGCCATGAGTTGGACCATATGAAGAAAGTATGTAGTCACAATTAAACTATGTGAACACTGCCAACCCCAACCATGAGGCACACCAAAAGCGTTTATATGAAGATTTTGGCTGCCCCCATCCCCACAAGCTGTGCGCTTGTTGAATCCAAAGCAAAATTTAGCAACTCATGCCCAAGCTGGCCAACTTACACCCATGCCAACCAATCAGGTGCAGGGTTGGACCCAAATTTAATCCAACCAATTTCCCGCCCCAAAACCTACCCAACCCACGCATCACTGAATCAATCCTACTCAACCAAAATCCCTGGTATTTATTGGATAAAGTGAATGAATCTGGTGAAATTGTCCCACCACCGGACTCCCCAATTAATTTAGAACTTTATCCAAATTCAGATTTTGATTCCCCACTTTTGCCCAAACAATTTGTTCCCAAACCCACCACTACCCCTTTCTTGAGAGACCATCATCTAGCTAAGGCAGCGATGGCTTCACCCTAAAGTCACCATCTCCACAAAGCCATGGCAGCCTCTGTTGCTGAATTGAAAGAAGGGCTGCATATCACTGAATTCCATCCCAATTTCCCTGATGTTGCAGAAGAAGAAATCACCTAACTCAGAGAAGATGCCACCACCGCTGTCAATCATGTTGCTGAACTGGCAGATTTTTCCCTATCCATATGCATTACAAGAGACAACATTGCAAAATTTCCCAGATTCCCAACGCCCGCATCCAAGTGGAACACCAGTATGCTGAACTCATAGAGGCTATGCTCCACGCCCAAATTGTCAATATAAGTAACTATCTACTTCACCTTGACCCCCATCCCACGGATGCCCCAACCCCCTTGCTATCAGCATTGGTCTGCCTCTACAATGCTGAAGCTTAATTAATAGCTGAATGCAAGAACCTTCTTGATCCCCCTCCCCCTCCACCATGGTGGGATAAACAGCTCATTGCTGTGCCACCTGAGAGGTATTTTTTCATCCTTTTGTGTGTCTTGCTGCTCAGTTTGGGCAGTTGATTCATAATTTTGGTTTGTTTCATTGGCATTTTTGTTTTAGTATTGTCTGTACCCTGGTCAGCATACTTCAAATAAATATTAAAATGCAACTCCCTAATTGGGGTCCAGACATATGTGAGATGGGCTTTTATTTTATAGAAATAATGAGAATTTTGGATGAGGAGAGGAAACTGATCCTAAAATGATAATTGATAGCACAGCAAGAGCTAGGCAAATTGATGATAGTTTTTATAATCAAGAGCCTAACAAATGCCAGTGTCAAGCAACTGCTGGCTAGTTTTGGAAGCCTAAATATTAGAAAATTCATAATTTAAATATTTTTTCACTTAAAATATCCCAAAATGCATTGACTTGACAATTTAGCAGAGTCAGAAATTTGTAATTGCACCAATCAGCATAAGAGATATACTAAGTACCAATCCTAGGAGATCTCATATAAAATCACTAATAGTTGCACTGGAGGGAATTATTAGCATCAGTGTTACTTCTGATTTGTTGGAAAGCCACTTGCATTTCCTGTTAGTACACTGGGTGAGCTCTTCTATAGACTTAGCCCATTGAACCTCAGACCATGTGGTGGTAATATAATTTTTGACCTCTTTCTAAGATTATTTACTCCTTGTACCCATTTAAGGGTAAAGTCTCTCTCACCTATGGCTTTACAGCTAATTTTGATTACATTACAGTTCAGCTGAGTGATCTATTTATCTAGTTATTTGAAATTTGAAAATTGAGCTCATAGTTGGTGTCAACTGCTTTTGCATACCCCTTAGAAGATGAATTCAAGCTGGGCATGCAGGGATTGCATGGTATCTACATTTTGTTGATTTTTGTTAAGCACTTTCATGATCAAGGAATGGTGATAAACAATGGTTATTTAAGATTTTAGAAGGAAGGTTGGAGGTACCCAATACTATATTCCAAGGTGATTAATGTTATAGAGAAAAAGTATTATCTGAATATGGGGCATATTATGGTTGCCCTAATATTGTTGTATAAATTGTTCTTAGTTGTACTGCTTATAAATCAGTGCAGAAGTGAGATTGACATTTTCATATCCAAATAGCTAAATTTTACAAAAAAAGTTGGCCTATTTATTGCATCTGATCACCATTAAAGAAGTACAAGTTAAATTCTTCTAATTTTGGGGTATATCTTAAACCAGTTTTAGTTCAGTCTAACTGCAATAGCTTAGAAGGGTGACATAGAACAAAAAAAGAGGTTTTTTCCTCATCTTCACCTGGAATTAGGTTAACTTTCAATATTTAATTTTCTAAGGTTGACAAATTTGAGTGGCCTATGCAGTGAGAACCACAATGTAGTGCATGGCACATGCACACTACTGCACTGGTCGAGTTATTACTTAGAACTCCTGATTCTTCTCAGATCATGGGGCCTATGTCCCCTGGCAATGTCCAAAATACCTTCAAAGACCAATATAGAAGAGCTACACAATATCTTGGTCCTATGAATTCTGGTGTTAAAATCTGGGTTTGTTGGTTGTTTCCAGAAGTTAACTGACCACAGGTTCAGTTATGTGCACGATTCACATTATTTAATAGTAAGCAAGATATATGGGCAATAATAGTATGAAGACTATTACCCATAGTTGAATAAATAAACCCAAAAACGGTGAACTAACACAAACTTGGAATGATCCACGAACTATTGATTATGTTGACAATTAGGGACTTATTACCTATCCCATATGAACTTATTCCACCATCAGGTCTAGAGGATCCCAGCCTTAGTTCACGTCATTCTGAGTTAGCAGATATATACTTCAAAGGCTTGCTTCTCTTCTAATAATATCTGATTCTAACTCTTTATCAAACAAAAGAGTTGTCAGACAATTACAAGTCATATCTTGTATTAAGAGTATTTGGGTTTTGACTTAAATGAAATTGGCCAGAAGACCATGGCCAATTCTCAGTGGAACCCTTTGAATTGGACAATATTTTTAATAACAATAAAACTCGCCAAAAAACTCAAGTTTGGTTAGCAGGGATAATTCAAATAATTGTTGAGATCAAGGGAGCCATTTGGAGGTCCCTCCCTGTCATACCACATCTCCTATTCAAACTACATCGTGGAGTCCAGCCCCTCTTATATGATTGAAGGAAATTGACAGGTAAAAATATTTTCCCATTAAATAATTTGGTAAAATACATCAAAAACTTACCTCATGGATCAATACTACCTATCAATAATCAACCATTCCATAAATATGAGGTGAGTCTTGAATGATCTGATAGGTCAAATATCAATATTTCCTAATTTGGATTTTACTAAGCAATCTGAACTTTGAGCCTCAACATCTTAAATACCCATTATCAACTCATTAAGGGGGTTCATTTCTTATTCCTCATGGGAATTAATAAAAATTATAAACCTCAATTTTATTAGTTTTTTTAAAGTTATTTATTATTTAACTTCTTTGGTTACAATCCCACAATTAGATGGAGTTTAGGCCTAAAGAGCATCAGCAAGCCTAAAAAATCCTAAAATTCAACAAGTGGTGCTCACTACAGAGGTCCCTGTATTCAATCAAAACCTGTTTAACAAAGACAACTATCCCAGAACCAAGCCTAGCTGATTTAGCGCAACAACTAGCCAGTGCTTTGTCTCACCTCAAAAGGCTTGAGCAGAACTCTCCACAAGGCCCTTTGGGCCCTCTCCTATTATTTTTAAACCTCCGTTCAGAGACAATTTCACACCTGATGAAAGAAGTATTGCCTCCTTCTTTTATGTTTATGAATCTGCAATGGAAGGAGCGACTGACTATCAAAAAACCAGGTATATTCTTCCCTGCTTGATTCAGATGGCTCAGGAGATCATGGTTCATCATATGGCCACACTTACCACCTGAGAGGAGGTTAAACAATCACTGATTGACGAGTTTGGTTCCAAGCAGAGTTTATAATGGCAAAAACAGGCCTTTATGTTCCTTAGCCTGCAAGAGGGAAAATTGATCACATCATTTGTTGAGAGATTCTATAGCAAAGCTCAACCTCTGTTGCTGGCCAAACTGCTCCCTCTATATGATGCTATTGCTGCTATTGTGACTAGCTTGAAGTCTTATCCCTCTTTAGCAATGCATATCTCTGCAGTCAAGCTCACCTTCCAGACTGTATAGGATATTAAAGAGGCACTGCTAGCAATGGCTGACTTTCTTGAATCTGAACTTCTGCAAAGAGATCCAAAGCAAGAATCAACTCTGACCCCTCCAACCTCTTCTATGGCTGTATCCCTCTGGAAAACCCAGCTTCTGCAGAGCTGCAACAAAATACTCCTCCACCATATGATGATAGACAGAGAATATTAGCAGTTATGGGACAGCGCTTCCTTCCAGCTGCAGGCTCAAATTCTCAACTGGTGAAGTCAGTTATCACATTACTTATTCCCTCTTTTTGCTGAGCGGTCTAATAAAGTGAATAAAATATCACCTCCATCTAAGCTGCTGCCTCATCCCCTCAGCCTCACCTCAAGCTGCCCCTAGATAAAAACCTGCAGTTATGGGCTTCCCAAGCCGGTCACTTCTATGGCAAAAGTCAAAGCCATTACAATTCCAACGCTCCCCCCCAAAATTGGTACAGCTACAATGCCTTCTTCAAAAGTCTAAAGGGTAGATGAGCGCGACAAGCCCTCCACTGTGAGAAGATTAAGCCAGTCTCTCAGCCCCCTCTTAGTAACTTGTTGAGGTGCATTGAAATTCCTCTGATGACGATTCTGAAGGGGGTAATGAATATGCAGGCTATTATGTCTTAGGAGCTCCATTGGAAGTGCAGATTCTGGATATGTTGAGGCTTGAAAGAATTGAGATAGCCATGATACCATGACAAACCTATCTTCAACAGTTGTTGAGGTTTTCAGAGATGATCAATCTCGCTAGTGATGCTAACCAGCTTATTGGAACAGTGATCTGATCCAACCAGCAGGTTCATAACCTCCAATATATCAAAGATAAATACCCTGCGATGGCTCAACGCCTTGCCTCCACTCTCTATTTGAAGAAAGTTTTGCCCTCCCTCCTATTCTTGGTAGCACAATACCTAAGATAAAAGTTTTCATTATCAAAGTGCGCAATCTAGCCATCCCTGATATGGGTGATCCAGTGAACGTGGTCTCTTCAAAGCTCATTAACAAAATTAAGTTGGCACCCAACCAGGATTATTCACATGAGTTTGGAACTGCAGGGCCTAATAATATGTGAGCTATTGGAGCCTACTCTTCTTTACCCATATGAATTGGGAAACCCCTACTGGTTGCCCCCGCTGTGGCCTTAAACAAACAAATCATACAGTCTTCTCATTGGCGCTCAATTCATGATTGATTATACGGAATCATTAATATGAAACAGGGATATCTCTCCCTTCTAAATTATGAAGATCCCCTAGTCTTTACAACTGATGAGCCTAAGAAGAAGGAATATACATTTGTAGCCAAGTACCCTTCATCCTCCCTCACCCTTACTTATAACACTTTGGGCAGAAACAAAAAAAGCTGCCTGACTCTGTGGATGCTTCAGAGGGCATTCCATTGTATGCATCAGAAAAGGTAGTAGTCAAAGCGGGTGAACAAAAGGTGATAGACACCAAAATCACTATGAAAATCCCCCGCAACTGCCTTCCATACTTTACAAGCACTGATGAAAAAGCTTTTAGGAACTTTGGGTGTTGCCAGGTATCCTAGACCCTGCCTACCATCGACCTATTAATCTTCTGTTAGGGAATCTCACTAACAAGGACATAGTTGTAAAGGAGCATCAGGAGGTTGGAAAAGCCCTGCTGATTCTAATCAAAGGACATCTACCAAGTCCATTATATTGGGTCTATGCTAGATATGGGAATACCCATTGACCAAATGATATGCGCTTTGTTTAAAATCAAATTTCTGATAGTCATACTCTCGCTGAGCTTAATAAAGTCCATTCTTTCTTGGAGTCATATAGTGACATTTTCTCCAAATCCATACTGATTATGGGCATATGAAGTGTTGGACCCATACCATTGATGTTGCTGATGCCAAGACTATTTGATCCAAGCCTTATAAAGAATCAAAAGTTGAGGAGCGCCTGATGAGGACGGAGCTTAAACAGTTACTGGACTTGGGGCTACTGGTGCCTTCTCAAGGCCCTTGGTCATCTCCGCTATTGCTCATAAAAAGAAGAATGGTGGGCATTGGGTAGTTATAGACTATCGCAAACTGAGTAACCTCACCAAGAAAGATAGCTATTATATCCCACAAATTACCAACGCCCTGGCTCAACTCTCTGGGTCCAGGTTCTTTTCTGCCATGGACTTGGCTATAGGATACTGGCTGATGGACCTTTCTCTGCAGGACCAGGAAAAGTGTGCGCTTATCTGCATTGAGGGTCTCTTTCAACTTATCTGAATACCATAAGGGTTGTGCAATGTGCCCACATCTTTCCACCAAGCCACGGACCACATCTTGCAGGATCTGAAGCTTAGTTGCGTAATTGTCTATCTTAACAATATAACCATCTTCTCTCAAACATCCAATGAGCACCTTTCTCACTTAAAGAAAGTTTTCCAATGCTTGCGGGCCTCTTACATTAAGCTGAAGCCTTTTAAATGTATATTCTTTCAAAAAAGTTGGATTTCCTGGGACACTCCATCCCCTCAGATGGGATCCAATCTCTCCAGGATAAAGTTGAGGCAATATTCAAGATTTCTGCTCCCAAAACCCTCCGCAATATTCAGATGTTCTTGGGTATGATGGGGTACTACCAATTTATCCCCAAATTCTCTCAGCTCAGTAAGCCCTCATACGCTTTTTAACTAAAAACACCCCTTTTCATTGGGGAGCGGAACAACAGGCTGCTTTTGAAATGCTAAAAAAGCTGCTTCAGCGATGGACAATCCTGCGCCACTCTGACTATAGTAAACCCTTTATGCTGTTTACTGATGTCTCCAATTATGCAGTTAAAGCTACCTTGGCTCAACTGGATGAGCATGGGGTTGATCACCCCTTCTCATATTTCAACAAGATGCTTTATAAGGCAGAAGCAACTATAGCGTCACTGAGAAGGAGTTCCTGGACGTCTTTCTTACTGTTAAATATCACCGCCCTTTCTTATATGGGACCTCATTTAAAGTAGTTACTGACCACTCCTCTTTTAAGTGGTTACAAAATATGAAAGATCCCACTGGGAGGTTGGCATTATGGGCTTTGAAGCCCCAGCAATATGATATGACCATTGAGCACTGAGCCGGGATGAGCCACATGAATGTTGATGGGTTGACTTGGCTGCCCATCCTTCACTTAAATAATAGTGAAGCAGAGCGGTTACATGATCTCCTAATGATCCCTGATGCTTGGGAGGATGAGGAAGAACCCATCCAGAAGATGCTATCTAGACATTCCCATAACATTAAGGTGGATAATGGGAACCAATAAAAGAAAGTAGGGGTGAACTGGTTACCCTACCTCCAACCTTTTAGAGCGAGTACCTGTCATTATAAAGTCTCATGCCCTCCTAGGGCATAGCAGAGTGTGGAAAACCTATGAGTGGGTAAAAGAACGGTACTACTGGGAGAGCATCATGGAGACCATCATCAAAGTACTAAATTCCTGTCTGACATGCAAAAAGCAATCCAGCTTTAAAACCAAGTATCAATATCAGCTACCACTTCTCAACAGCCCTTCCACATCATAAGCCTAGATGTGGTTGGCCCTCTATCCAAAACTAAGAGTGGAAATCAATATGTTTTAAGTAGGGAGTAATCACTTTACCATTTGGGTCGAGGCTGTGGCTATCCCAGCTCAGATGGCAAAAGCTATGGCCACTTTCCTCCAAAAGTATATATTAACTCAACACGGTTGCCCCAATTTCTGTTATGTGATAATGGTAAAATTCTTCACCTCCTATGTGGTGAAGATCCTCATGACCTCCATGGGCATGCAACAGCTCTTTTCTGTCCCCTACAACCCTTTGACCAATACTACTGTGGAAAAACCAATGAGACCCTAGTCTCTATACTATGGAATTTGGCCACTTTAGACTCCCTTCACTGGGATTGGTACTTACCAAGTGCACTCATGGCCTACTGTATCAATTAAAACCGGATCCTTAAGATGTCTCCTTTTTATGTGTTGTATGGATGAGAACCTGGGGGTTAGCATTATTAGCCAAATACATTATCACTTATAGGACTGACCCTGAGCAAGCCATTAAGAAGTTGGCCCAACACATCATTCAGTTACAATCAGAGGCTATGACTAATTTAGTCAAAACTATCATAAAAGAGGGTCAAGCCGCTAATGAGCTTTGGTTCCATCTTCCTTCCTTCCAAGTATCTGACTTGGTGCTTTACTATCACAATTATATCACCCCTAAAAGAAAGAAACCTGGGTCTATTTGTGAAGTACCTTTTGTATTCATTTACAAGTGAGGATGGAAGTATTCCATAAAATCCCTTGCTACAGGAGTTACTATCAACCAAATCCATTGCTGATTCCTGCAGCCTTATTCTCCCTTAAACACTTTTGAAGGGGGTGATGAAGGACAACTACAAGTATGACGTTGTATTAAGAGTTTTTTGGGTTTTGACTTAAATGAAATTGGCCAAAAGACCCTGGCCAATTCTCAGTGGAACCCTCTGAATTAAACAATACTTTTTATACCAATAAAACTTGGCCAAAAATCTCGAGTTTGGATATCATGGATATTCCAAATTATTGTTGGAATCAAGGGAGCCATTTTTAGGTCCCTCCATTTCATACCACAACTCATATTCAAGCTACACCGCGGAGTCCAGCCCCTCTTATATGATTGAAGGGAATCAACAGGTGAAAATATTTTCCCATTAAATGATTGGATAAAATACATCAAAAACTTACCTCATGGATCAATACTACCTATTAACAATTGACCATTCCATAAATGCAAGGCAAGTGTCAACTGATCTGATAGGTTGAATATCAATATTTCCTAATTTGGATTTCACTAAGCAATATGAATTTTGAGCCTTGACATCATAAATTACCATTATTGACTTATTAAAGGGGTTCATTTCTTATCCCTTGCAGGAACTATTAAACTATAAAAATCTCAACTTTCTAGTTTTAAAGCCATTTATTTTTATTAACTTCAGTGGTTACAATTCCCCATTTGTTGGAGTTTAGGCCTAAAGAGCACCAGAGAGCCTAAAAAAGCCTAAAATCCAATAAGAGCCAACAATTATTGCACTACAGCAATAATATCTAAAGATGAATAGAACTTGACATTAAATTAGATTAAGTGCATCATCTGTTTTATTTTTACAACAAACTAGGGAATTTATAAGGGAATTTTTGCACAACTACTCAGTTGGCGCCTCAGTAAGGAAATGGAAGCTGTTGCCATTAAATTTTCCTTTGAAGTCTCTTCCAATAATGGTCTTCACATTGGCCTAAAGATTTCTCCATCAGACATCCCAGAGACCTGAAAATGGAAAGAGCCAGAAAACATGTCTTTAACATTTCCACTTGATCACAGCAAACCAACCACAAGTGGCTAGCAATCTGCTTAGGTAATGGGACTCTTTACTCATTATAGCAGGTTACAAAACAATTGATTGATTAACTAGTTGCAGGTGGCCTCACTTGCCTCACAACTGCTGATTGAATTCCCAATCAGTCAGTGATAAAGGCTAAATGATCTCAATAAGTGCACCAATAGTTAATATATGATCAACTATCAGAATCTTTTATTTTCCAGCAACCCTGCCTAATGAGATCTTAAGAATTCACATGAATTGATCCTGACAGATCCAAACCTGCAAAAAACCCAAAAGTATATGGACATTAATAAGCTGAAATCAAAATCAACTGATATCAGATTCATTCATCAGTGGGACTTATCTTCTAGAAAACCAGCAGATAAAGTAGGAATCTTGAAAGGTAGGAAAAAATCCCAACACCTGGTATAGTAATTTTCTAAGAACAACGTTCAAATGCTAAAGACTAACTTGGGTAATCAGTGATACTTTATTAAGTCAGTAATGGGAAATATTTATAGTTGACCTCTCACACTTAGAACAATGATGTCCTGATTTGGAAGTACAGTTGACAGTAAGTACAATGAGAACAATGGTTATGATGGTACCTATTTTTAGAAGAAACTCATGAAGAGTTGGGGAACATAGGGTGAGGATTATGAAATTATAGAGGGATTGTAATAGGAGAGCAGACACTGTATATGTTATAACTAATTGCAGGCGTTTGCCAAAATTACATTTGAATTCTAACGCCAAAGTAATGATGAGTTTGATAATTTGAGTAAAGTAAACAGTTCTTAAATTACCTGGTATAAAAGCACATTTCATTGCCCCTAAAAACTCTCAAGTACATTCTGTAGAAGTGAAAGAGGACAAAACTGAGCCAAATATTACTTACTGTCAGGGTCAACGCCTCAACTACAAATGGTGCTACTTCTAACGTGCCAAGGAGGTGAAAATTGCTTGCCAACACTAAGATTTTTTAAAAATTGACAAACCCAAGATGCCTCTTACTACACCTCTTTCACAGACTGCTCATTCTGATGTCTCTGCCTGTGTTGAATTTGTGGGAGATAGACTGCTTCTTTTGATAATAAAGATCAAAAGCTTTACTGCATTATTGTGCTCTCAATAACCTGATGTCCCTCAATCTGCCCTCACAATCTGGAAATATTGTTAAACAAATTGTGGTCAAGGTCCACAATTTTCATCATTTCTGCTATTAACAATGGATCCCCAGGGAATTTTATTACATTAAAACTCATGGATTGCATGAAAATTGATATTGACCTACCTCATTGCATGGAGTACAGTATTGCTGGACCTTAATGTACCCAATTCAATGGAACTTACTCCTATATCCCCATCTGGTTTAGAATCATCAATGGTACATCAGCCATAAACCTAGATAATCTTAGCTACAAACTATTATTAAATACCCACATACAAATAAGTTCACCATCAATATAAAATACTCAAATAGATTTCTGTTCTTGTTAAACTTCAGGTTTCACTGATTTCAAAGCCTCAAAAAATGCCAAACAGGGTAGCAAGGCCCAGGAATGTCTATTGGAGAAGGATGACTAAGATGAATGCATAAAATACCATTTGCAATGACACCATGTGTAATTGACATCAATAATAATCAACAGTTTAAAGGGATACCTCTATATTCTCCAGAATCAAGTCCAATACTCATAACAGTGCAGGTTATTATATATACCCATATGAATGTGAAAATACCACTGGGGCACCTTCTGTAATAAAAGGTATAAATAATCCCTTGGTGAAAGAAGCGTTAGAGTTCCCAGGATGTTTTATCTCTGCTATGCGTGCCCAATATTAATATTGCTGAATAGCCTCACCAGTGACTCTTGGAATGAGAGTAGCAACACCTAAGTTTTCTACATAAGTCTGATAAGGTTTAAGAAAGTTGACAGCGTTTAACATCTTGAAATATTACATGACTTTGATCTAGAACAACCCTAGTTGTAGCTCTACTAAAGGCTTCTATCAGAAGGGCTTTGACCAAAATACAGCGAAAGAAGTTCAGAATTTATTAAAATAACATGCAAATATTTACAAATAATATGTGTAATCTTGGGAAGATTGAGGTAGTCATTCACTTCATTAAAATGGAAGATGCAATGCCTATATGAGAACAACCCTATATAAAAAAAGCCCAATAGCAGTTTAGCTTATAGAGCTATAGGATTCCAAGGTACTTGTTCTGTCCAAAAGACCTCAGGCCTCTCCTCTCTTTTTGATTCACAATAATGGTGGCTGTCACTGGGTAGTAATGGACTATAGGAAGTTCAGGTTAGTGATATAAAAATAATTACCTTACAAATTTTGACAACTTTCTTTTCCTACTCTCTAAGGACAATATTTTTATGGCCATGGATCTTGCCAGTAATTATTAGTAGATTAAGCTCATATAAATATCAGGCCAAGTATAAACAGGTATCCAAAGAGGGGAAACTTGAGACAACTCAAAAGCAACAGGTTCTATATAACTCCCTGGCAAAGTTATAAACAAACAATGGATGTACTCTTAATCCTTTGAAGTTATTGTATGTTCTGTTCTATCTCCACATTATCATTAAAATTTAAATACTCTTTAACCCACTTAAACTATCTGCAGATTGAGTTCAACTGGATCCTACAGGCTTATTAAATATAAAAGCTTTACATATAACTTTTCTTCCAACATAAGATAGAGTTTTTGGATATAAGTTCACAAACAAATGAATCTGACTTATACTGGATAAGATCACTGCAATAGTTAAAATGTCACTCTTTGTAATATGAGGGATATTCAAGTGTTTATCAGAACTATTGATATAATAGCCAATATATCACTAATCAGCTGACCTAGTAAAAACTTTTTGTTGGACAATCAATAGTTTGTCTAGGTAGTAAAAATGTCTCAGTGTTAACTCCTCCAACTTTTAACATAAAATCAGGGACTAGTTCATGGTGAAATCCTACTAATCAGAGTAATAGCTTTACTCCCCATTTTATAGACTAGAAGGGGTTCAAGAAGTGAAAATAATTTATCAACCAACTGCCACTTAAGAACTCAGGTATTCAGCCATACTAACTATATGAGCAAGGTGGCTGATTGGCGTGACTAAATTTAAATGGTCTCCCATGAAAATGTCATTCCAAAAGTCAAACTCATATCTACAATCTAAGCCAAATTGAGATATTCATGGCATAGCCTGAATTCCCCTCATCTCTCACTATTAGCCCCAAAATATCATACATGGTAAGTGGTGCAAACTAATAAGGGTTCTCTCTTCCAGATCCTTAAGTTTATACTATTAATAATTATTTAAAAACTATATTTTTCTTTGTGATGTGTAATAATTCCTTATTAATTTTAAAAAAAGCAGATGTATATTTTCAAATTCCTGCAGCTGATTTATTGCTAAAATGTTGTTCACCTAGCACCAGCAAACCTAAAAATTGCCAGGATTCCAATACCTTTGTTCATTAAATTCCTAAAAATTTCTTTTAATGGGAGTTGTGATATTGAAGCCTTTATAACTCTTTAAGCTGCCTTGGCTTTGAAGCTAATCTTCATCCACCCCCATCTATTAAATTTTTTTTGTTTACTGATTTCAGTAATGTAGCTGAAGGCGCAATCTTAGCTCAACACAATGATACTCAAGTGCAACTTTATGACATAATTTAGCAAGACCTTGACTCAAGCGGAAAGAAATTATAGAAATATGGAGAAAAAGATTGCTGTATTTTTAGCCATCATGCAATTCCAACTTAAACTATATGGGACTCACTTTACTTTAATCACTTTTTTCCTCTCTCTGCTATTTGCAAAAAATAAAAAACCAAGATAGACGTTTGGAAAATTGGTCACACTGTCTGCAAAAATATGATATTACAATCTTTCACTGAGATGAGGCTGCGTATCAGAATGTTGATATGCTATTATGAGTGCCTTCCCTGAATTCCTCATAAGAGAAAATTAACTTTAAATACAAATTAACTTCCAAAAATATGTGATTTTTTGACTATAAAAGCTCAGTATGACACGAAGAAAATGACTAAGGATACTAAGATACAGGATGGGATGCTGTACAAGAAAGTTGATTGGAAATGGCTACCCTATGTGCAACACTCTTCCTGATGCAAGATAATTTTTTAGGCATTACAACGTAGGACATGGGGATGTTGAGAAAATGTAAGAGCTAAAATAGAAGCAACATCACTAGGACAAAATGGTAAAGTTATCTAAGAAGTAATGGAAATATGCTTAAAGTTTAGGACTCGGGATCAAAAAGCCCAAGATTAAACATAAAGTGGTGGTACTTTCTGTCCCTTTCATAGAAGTCAGGATTGATTTTGGTCATATCCTTATTAAAAAAGGTCTTCAAGGCCATTGGTATATCATCCTCATAAAGAAACCACTTATGGAGTATTCAAAGCCATATCTGTTCCAGTGGCAACAACAAAAGCCATGCCCTATTCCATTTTTCATTCCATTTTCACTCAACATGACCTAGGATCCTGATATCATATAAAGGCTTAACTTCAATTTACAGATTGTGCATGAGCTGATGTCCATATTTAACACCAGCCACAAGTTTTTGGTTCCCTAAAACATTTGACCAATAAGTCAATAGAATAGAAAAATAAAATGATGAGTTTCTCTTAAAATCCAGAAACAATCCCATAAGGTGGACCACTATTTGCTGAGTGCCCTACTAACTTACAGAATAAGCTATCAATGAGTAATCAAAAAGTCCCCCTTCCAGGATATATATATAAGAAAACATTGAGTATCCATTAGCTTACAACGCCTAAATAAAAATGACTGTGTTGATAATGCCAAATTAACCATATGAGCTCTTCATGACAAAAAGATCTAATTGCGTGCATTTGCCATGGAAAACAAAGGGTAAATCACCACTAGTGAAACTTCTCAATTTGAAATGTCTGACACCCTGCACTCCCTACCTATCAGATAGGTGATATTGTCATGTTATACCACCATTGAGCTGGTGGGTGACTAAATAAGCTTAGACCTCCTGGCCAGGTCCATAATATGTTAGTTATAAGGCAGGATTTCAAATGCGCCATGGCTGATGTAACACAAGGTGTTATAGTATACATAGTACACAGGAGCTTACCTTAAGCTTTTGTGCCCATATGGAAGGACCTTTATGAGGGCACTGTTGGAATTCAAGGTGTTGATTGATTAGACACAACTATGAAATTAATTCTCACAAACATCAATTGAAGTAGCCTAAATAAACCTCAGATTGGAGTTGTAGAAAATTATATATATGAACCATTTTTAAGAATTAACATTCCAGAGCCACCCACTGATAAAACAAACTGTATTAGACTTCTGATTCTCAATGATGGGATATTAAAGCATAAGTAAATTGTATAAATGAATCTTAAGGCGGAGTTGAATAAAAAGACTTTGCCAAACTTAGATAAAGAAAGAAACTGAAATACCAATCATGTATGACCATGGCATAACTTGAGGCACTGAGTCCCCCAAATACTTTTAGAGTAAACGAGTTTGATATAATAAGGGTTCTAAATATAATACATCTACTATCTTGCATACTTTTATTATGTGTCTCACCAGCTTAATACAATTGTAGCATATTTCCAGTCTGAACCATGGTAGTACACGCATCAAACTTCTCCTTGATAGAAGAGTAGCGCAGGGCGTTGTAATTGAAGAATTAATATAGCTAATAGACATCATAAGAGTAGCTAGAAACCACCATCTAGTACTAAAAAAAAAAAGAGTAGCTAGAAACCTTTATTTCGATATATTAAGGCCTGAAAAGTTTCCATTGTCAGTCAACAATCTTACAAGTACAACAACCAGGCTCTTTTAAGATAAATTCAATTAGCATTTTTATCAAGATTTCATCTGAAATGCTCTTGACAACTATGTAAAAGGGTTCTTTACAAATTAATGTAAGTTTTGGTAAAGCTCTTACATCAAGCTACATGATCATAAAATGCGTTGTATCCATATTGTCGGGATTCAAGATAAAAATCGTCTCGAATTTCCGTCTTCCGAATCCGGCCGTACCGAGTCAATCATCGATTCCAGCCAAGATAAAACTTTTTCTGGATCAACCTTACCTAGTACTGAGTCACATGGAGCGGGCTTTCCACCTTCTCAGTCAGGTGAGCAACAATGTCCATTGAGGACGCCCTCGAGGAGGCCTTTCCGGAAGGTTACTAAAGATCCTGATCGGATGAGGACCCGAAGATCCCGAAGGCATCGAGTTCCCACGCACCCTATAAATATTGAAGCATTTTGAATTAATAAAATATTCGGTAAACTAACCTTAATTTTTCCGTTTCCTCTTCATTGCTCACTTCCGATTTTCCAGCTTCGAGCCACCTCGAACCCCGGCGCCAGTCAAGAGAACTGTAGCGCCGACACATATATCTTAAGAGTTGTTCTTTTTAGATTCTTAATTTTTTGAAGTTTTTCATGGCAAAGTTCAAGTTTTAAAACCAATCAGTAAACCTCACTTTATAGTGAGCTTCCTACTAAAATCTTAGGGAAGGGTCAAAGAAAAGTACTCCAAAGATGGATCTTGGTCTAGTTTATTTTTAAAAAAATAATTTTTACTAGCATATTTTAAAGTTTTATTACTTACAACAAATGAAGCAAGAAGGGTCATTATAATGTTAAGTGACTACAGAAGCGTTGTTCTGAGGATTAAGAAGCAGGCAAGTAATGGAGTATTTGTTGTATCCTAAGCATGGTAGAAACAAAAAATTATGCTCTAATTAAGTTGGTTGTTAATTTTAATTTACAAACTAGATATAAATTGAAACAGAACTGTTCATATTAAATGAGACCTAAGAACTTATTTTCTGTAATCTAACATCATCTCGGTGTAAGTGCAGTTGCTATTAGGGTTTCAATAACTAAAGCTTTTATAAAGTTAAAATGGAAATTTTAGATAATTATGAAAACAATTATTTGACTGGGTTTGTTAACTGGGCCAATGTCATTCTGTATGACAATGTCCCTATTTATATAGACACAAATTTCTTAATTTATGCTTTTTTGAGAATTTATTAAAGTAAGAAATGTGTTAAAGTTTTATGAAAAACCTCATATCATGTTATTAACTCATTATATACAAATCTTGATATTTTAATTATAACTATAACTATATTTTGTAATACTAAGTCTATAAAAGGAAGTATAGAAATAGATTTATTTGGAAACATTGATTCTTAGCAAAATGGTAAAAAATCTATATACTAGAAAAGAAGTAAACAAAAAGAGGTTATGGCGGGGATCTAAAAGCACTGTATTTGAAGATGCTCATAACTTTAAACCACAAAAGTGTATCAATATTTGGTGCTGTGACAAATGAATTAACACCTAACACCTGCTACAATATTCTTATTACAGAATCAAAAAATATTCATTTTTGTTAGTTATGAATCAGGAAGAGAGATTTGCCTTATAAGAAATCTTTTCATATCTACTTTACCATTAATATAAAAGTCATGGAGTGCTTAGAGTTTGTAACCTTTATATAAAGATGGGACATTTGTTGTGAGAATCAGGAAGCTAGCTGTTACCTGAACTCCTTTCAACAATATTGATATAAATAAAGATATCCTAATAAAGCAATAATGATGCTAAAATTTATTGGAAAATTACAATATAGATGTAAACTATGAAGTTATATAGCTCATGGGCTATATGGAGAGACTATTGCACATTTTACATTAGAAAAACCATATGTAACTCCCTATAATCCTTTTTAGACATGTGCCTATTCAGGTGCTCTAGCCAAATTAACATAAGAACCATCCATAAGTCCTATTCATGCTAAATCTTTTCACAAACTGTTGATAAAAAAGTCTGTAACTTTCTTATACTTGATTCATAAATGATTGGTTTACCTTTTTCTAAAATGACAAATGTTATGTAAATTCAGAAAAATTCTACTGCTCATTGAGAACAAAGAGGATTATGTCTAATCTTTTGTTTAGAAGAAATTTTTTGCAACTAACAATGATAACCTTAGGTGTATCCATATAAAATACATTGGGCCATCACAGAGACTTTTCACTATTAAGATGAATACTAAATTCACAGTTTTTAAGGCATTTTAAATAAGCTAATATAGAAGTAGATAAGCTGCCTCAGCATGGAGTGATCTATAATGAAGTCCTTGGAAATTGCTTGTTGATCATGCAGAAGAAGGATGAATCCAATAGAACTGTAATAAACTTAGAAGTTGATAACTTAATAGAACTTTGCTTTTACAAACCAGTGATGCTTTAAACAAGCTTTAAGGGTGACAAATTTTATCTGTAATAAATTTTATTAATCAGATTGTTAAAACATCAATGCTCTGCCAGAGAAGCACATAGATGAGTATAGTTTATTTTAGTATTTTTAATCAATTATATGACATAAGGATTGAGAGAGATTCCCAAGATAATTTCTAGAAACAAATGATACTATCTACAATAATTTTTTACAGCAGTCTATTGTATCATGAAGTTTTCACCATTCTTTATAAGCCTCAAGGAATATTTATACCAATATGAGGTAGTGTATCAACATTAGGTGAAAAATAAAGTTAGGCTACACTGGTTCACTTTTTTTATATGAAGTGGGCTAACCTGAGGATAGTATGCACCAATTAATAAATAAAATAAAATAGATAGGAAAGAAAAATATTTCCAAGTAAACCTCCATGTTAAGCATTCCTATAAAACCAGGAACTCAACAAAACGCCTTGCTATTTGGTATCTTGGTTTAAGGGAATTGGTGCACAATGCCAACACAGTTATAAATTGTCCATTACCCAAAGTTCATCTACTGGAGTTTGATCTCAGAAGTTAGTGATCATTGAGTCCATACTCTACCACTGGGGAACCCTCTTTTTTTTAGTACTAGATGGGGAACCCTCTTCACATTAATAAAATTTAAATCAATAAAAACTGAAGAATATAAAATTGGTCTTTATATATGAGGACTATGACCACAAACATCTAAGCTCAAGACAATTTATATAAATAAACCAAAAAAGATGGATATAAATGATATTGGTAGGTGATGTAATTTTAAAATATTTTTCAATTTTTTTACAAAATTGGTGAACAGCTATTTTACCTAAAAACATAAGCTTTGTCTGGACTTAAGCTTGCTGTTTGGCAAATGAATAGTCAATAACAGTTTGATGAATTCTCAGATCTCCAAAACCATAAAATTAACTAATTTTTGCAATAACAGAAGATTTTTCAATGAATAGTAAGGTTATGCTTTTAAAATGTGATTACAGAAAGTTAGACAAGCTGTTACATATTGTGGTAAGAGTCTAATTATAAACTTTTTTAAAATAGTAAAAAATGTATATCTTGCTTTCTTTTACTTATAAAAATAATTCAATATCTATTCAAGTGAAGTAAAACTGGAATAGTGACGTTTAACATATCAAAATATGGCTATAGATTTTTGGGGGTCTAGAAGGATGTATGGTTTGATATGCAAGGAACTTCAGACCTGCCATTATAATATCTATTCACAGAAAGCAAATGATAGCAGGATACATATTGCAACATCCATAAACATGCTTAAGCATGGTAGATAAGATATATTATTTTATGGTTCAGTGTTATTATGGCAACAAGAGTCTAAGGTTTGTTAAAATCCCAAAAACTAAATATATGATTATCTTTTTATGGGGAGTTTAGAGTAATAAATAACATTAACTGATCCTTAGTATTTTTCTCATGATTTAAAAAGAACATATATATTTTATTATGAGTATTCATTGACTTTTTATATAGATATTCAAAGAAGATTTATTAATTCAAAAAACATTTTTTGTGAGATTATATATTTTGGTATAATGATATAACCCCCTTTAATTAATGCCAATTGGAGAAAATTTTATTAAGCGCATATAGCTTATCAAATGGTAAAGTTATTTTTCTTAGCATGCAGTATTTTTAGAAGTCATAGTACCAATATTTGCTCACTTTAAAATGAGCAATATACATTATTGTTGCCACTGATTATTTAAAAAGGGTAAGGCTCAAACTATATGCAATTTAGGCGCTGGTTTGAGGCTAATATTTTGCATGCATTATACATTGGCATCTCTGACTTAGTACAGCTTTAAGGACAATCAATATAATTATACATCTATAACATGTTTAAGACTGATAAGTTAAGGTTTTTTATCACTTTGACATATTACCCAAGTTTAAATAATATGATAAAAAGGGTCAACCAATTATAAGTCAATATAGGATGAAGAATAAATAGGACATTGTCTAAATAGAGCATCTTCTTATCTACCTCAGTATCTGTGTATATAGACAGTAATTAGATTCTGTGTGATGTATACTTGTATGCCATATTACCAGCACCCCACTTTACCTCTAATCCTGTGCTCCTCATTAGATAATAAAGAAGCTGTGAGAAACTCTAAACTATCAGAGAAACTGGTATATATTCTCATTAACCCTAAAATGAGGATTATCTAAAATTTAGATAATGAAAATTTTAACAACAAACTGTAAAATAAATTACTTGCTCACTTGAAAACTATCTGAAGATTTGTTAATGTTATACAATAGAATTTCTTTAGACGCATAATAAAGTATCAAACATATAAATAGGTTTTCCTAATTCACATAACACTTCTATATATGCTTATAGCATGTGAATTTAGATAAATATGTCAATCTATTGTATGCTAAGTTTTTTAGAATTTAAAATTTAATTAATGATTATAGAATAAACTTTAGATATTATAATGAATAAATAAAAATTATGATTCTTAAAAAATTGTCTTTAATAATATAATTTATACCACTTTTTATAATTTTGATGACAAATTTAGCCAACCTCAATAAGGATTAAATAAGCTTATAGACAACCTTTCATAATTTCCTCAAGTTGTTAAAGCTTGATACCTTTCATTCCAACTATAAGTTATACTACTATAAACTTCAGATAGTATCAATGCAATCTTGTCTGTCAATATCTTTACTTTAGACTTTTTCATGTTATAAGTTATAACCCTTCTATTTTCTCAATTTTGAGTCTGGGTCATTATCAGATAGTCTATGTTCTGAAAACTGGTTCTTAAAACCAATGCTGTGGTATCAGTTTCCATCAAGCTAAATAGAAACTTTTGTGCTAGCACTAGAGCACAGTATAACATAAAATGTAGTGCATCTTGAGTAACCTGAGAATAGGTTATCAAAGAAAGTGCCTTTAACTTAGATTGACTAAGATCATAATAACGCCTTTTTAACAAGAGACTGGCATCAACATAATACATTTAGCAAGAAGTTGAATTATAATGGATAAGACTGGAAAAAGGTGACTTAATTTTTAGACAGCACCAGAATTGCTTAAGTATCACTAAAATTTGAGATTTGTGCAATATATATTGGACCCTAAAGGATTAGCATACTTAATTATAATGCATTATTGGTAAAAATATCTGCTATATTAATTGATGATTGATAGGTATAGGCAGATACTAAAGTAGTTGTTATTTTAGCAACTTTTGGTTCTAGAAACTTCAGTTAACTTAGCGATAGATTTTTTAATTGAGTTTGATTAGATCACTATTTTATATAAATATAAGAAAGCAATTGTAATTTTTGGACTACAGCTCGCCATGATTAGCTTATGAATTAGAAATGCTTAAAGTTTTGAATAAAAGTCAACTGTTAGATGTATGTTAGTTAATTACTCTTCCCAAAAGCTTAATAACATTTTTATTTATATATGATAATGTTGATTAATGGTCTGCATCTGCAAATAAAAAAAGCTAACCAAAAGCAATATATACATCCAAAGAAATTTTTCATCTACTTCTAAAGCCACATGTTTCTAATCTGTTTTGTTAAACTAAGAGGCTAACTCATAAAAACTATAATTTAATATGCCAATAGTTTTGGTAAAAATTTAGATGATAAGGAGATGTAATTTTAGGGACTGGATAAGCTTAAATGATAAGTTTGAGTAATAAATCTATGATAACAAAAGGAGTTGAAGAAAGGTCTATTAGTATGGATGTTACTAGCTTAAGGGCACAAAGAAATGGAGTATGATTATAAAAGCATAGATGTTAAAAAAAGTATACTATTGATTTCACAGCTGGTTCATAATGTCCTATAGAAAGTTTTCTAATTGGAATAGCAACAATTATATATAACATTTATCAAAAATTTAGATTTATATAAACTTTTTTTTAGTACTAGATGGTCCCAACCCAAGGGGGGGATTCATCAATGTGATTTATATAAACTTTCTTAAATCAATATAAAAGAATTATAATATCAGTCAGCTGGATATATTTCTTTATCATTTTTAGTTTTAACTTAAAAAATATGTGTTTTAACTAATTTATAATTGGCTTGGTTTAACAGTGAACTTCATATTAAAGAATTATGCTAATCTGACATGTTATGTCATTTTTGTGAGCAATATGATGACAGGTGGCTAAGTTAATCAATGAGTTTATCATAACAACCTGCGCATTGTTATAATCATTATAGTAACAGCTTCCTGCTAAGTGGTTCTTATTATTTTATGCTAAATATTATTTTTAAAGCATGTTTAAATAGTATTTGTCTTTTGCTTTTGATCCCATAATATTAAGCTAAAGAAATTATACTCATGTAAGTATTTAACTATGTTTGGAAACTATTATTGTTAAATGACACTGTAATGATGACTTATGTTATATATAAAAATTTTCTATTCTTGCTTGAGCCAGATGATCTTAAAGGACTGCCTTATAGTTATCATTGCATACCAAGCTCATGCGAGATGGTGATGGATAAAAATTGTTGACCTGGCAGCCTAAGGAGACATGTTTATGATACTATTTTGATTTCTTGTTAAAAAATAAGGTTGATCTGTCTTTCATAATTAAAATATCTGATAGTCAGATATCTATGAGACTTATTTGCTATTTTTTATTTTATCTGAGGTGGGCTGACCTGGGGATGATACTGCACCAATTAATGGGAAATTGAATGAATGTGAAAAGAGGATAAAATCTGTAAAACCTCCATGCTCAGCATATGATAGGCCAGGAACTCCATGGACTGCCTTTGCTATTTGCTATCTTTGTTTGGGGCATTGGTGCGCAATGCCAACATAGTCATAATTGTCCCCTACCCAAAGTTCCTGTACCAAAATCAAACTCAGGGAGGCAGCGGTAGAGGTCCCTATTCTACCACTGGGGTATCCCCCTTTTATTTGCTATTATATAATATTAAAAGTATGATAGTACTTTAAAATACCATGCGTTGTATAAGCTTTAAGAAAAACAAATTTATATTATCTTCTATTGTACTATTGTTACATATGTGCAGAAGGAGATGTGGATTTAAGTTATATGGGAAACCTTATATCTCATAATGTGTATATTTTTTATACTAAAAAGATTAAAGTTTTAATGAATTAAATTAATGATCATAAGATCTAAAAAGATTTTCTCATAAAAAACCACTATAGATTTTTTTTAGTACTAGATAAACCACTATATATTTTCCTTTACTCTTAAGTCCATTTATGTGATTTGTTAACAAAGATGAATTACTTCAAAAGACAATGATATTTAACTATATAATTGATTTGCATGAGACTTAAAAAAATTCTCTTATTTTTCAACAAATAAGTACAAAATATAATATAGAAAGGTTGATAATATATTTACCTTAATACTGTCAGACATTTGCCCTCACAGCTGAACAAGAAAAATGTTGTAGGTCCTATCCCCAATTTTTCTTATGATTTTGAGGAAGATGCAAAGTACAAAATTGAGGAGCTTGCTTTCAGTATGAGCCGCGCTTGCATCAATGCAGCAAAAACTTCTCTTTGACCCCAATTATCTCCAAACCCAACAGTACATCAAGTCATTTACTTGTGTGCTGGCTCTCATCAATTTTGCTGAGCATCAACTTGCTCAATACATTGAGGCGATGGACACCGCTGGCCTCATTAATGAAGAAAACCCCCAATTATACCTCCTTATGCCTCATGTTGCTGATGCTCCCACCCCAATGCTGTCTGCCATGGTCCGCCAGCTAAAGCGGGCACTGGACAAACATTTCCCCAAAGCCTCCTTGCCATCTGATATGGCTTCCTAGGCTGATAACCTAGGGGCTATATTAGGAATTTTTTTTAATTTATGACAATTCCTTTGTTTGGCCCATTCATGAATAATGATGCATGGTGGCTCCCCCTTTTGGGTTGGGCACCACTAGTACTAAAAAAAGAATGTTGTAGGTTGAGTTCAGCCGAAAAAGGGAAATGTCGGCCATTTGCAATTATCCGAGAGTAGATCCCACAATAATAAAATTAATGCTAGTGGAAATTTCGGCCAAAAGTCCCTGGCCGACTCTCGGTGGAACCCCAAAAATCGGGGTAACATAAGTTTGAAACCTCTATGGGCACCAAACGTAAAATCCCCCGGTCGGATTACTCCGACTTCACCATGGACTTCGGGGCTGCCATCAGAATGCACTCCCCCGACCCCAACGAAGTCCTCCAATGCACCTGCGCGGGGACCCCCCTTTTATAGGCTTGATGGGGGTCCTCAAAGGTGCAAGAAATTTCTCAGGCGGTTATTGGCTCAAGTATATAAAAATGTTACCCCATGGGTATGTTCTGGCCAATCACAATTCCTCTTCTTTTGCTCCGCTACCCTGAAGCGAGTTTCCGAGTTGTGATATGCTATTCCCTCATATTACCTAAAATGGAAAGCATTGCAGCTATTCCAAGCCTATCCCCGAATTCCTCCGACCTTTGAAAATAGTATAAATACTAATAGCCAAAAATCAGAAATGACACTTTTTGTTTGAACCCCCGCACTCGCATTAAAATTATAAAAATCCAAATCTTTATATTTATTTATTATTTTTATTAAATCCTTTGTGGGATCCATCAGCGTAGCACCAAGCGACATACCTGAGCTGGATTCCTACAAATACCAAGATAACAACATATGTATGTTGAACGTTAGATAAATCTGTTGGTGTTTATAAAATAAGTATGTAAGGCTTTTACTCAACTTGTGACTTAATTAATTTAATTAATTGATACTATTAAAGTATAGTTAGTGAATAACTAAACTTTAAATTTAAAAATTTTAACCAGGTGAGGTACATTATTATAACTGTGCATTCTCTTATGCTATAGGTTTTGTTAGTTAATCTGTTTAGATACATTTATATGATACCTAGCGGAGTTACCCGTGCTTCGCTACGGTGTCTATAGAATTTCAGGTGATTCGAATTTATAAATTTAGATTCTAAATTATAGAAAAATAATAACCACTCAGCCAAATCTAATTGCTCAATCGAAGCAAACAAAACCACCAACCACTCAGCTAAAATTAACTGAACTTATCAAATCAATCAATAACTAATCACCCCTCAAAGCTAAACTGTGTCCTATTGATTTGACCAAAAGTCATCAACCACTCAGCCAAACAAAATAAAATTATCAAATCAGTCAGATTCTAAATAATTTTAGTTTTTATATTGGTAGATAGCTATCAATAAGTTCAGAAACCATTAAACCTATTAAAAATTCCAACCTCCAACCTCCAACCACTTAGCTAAAATCAATTAAGCCTGCCAAATTGACTAAACCATCAATCACTTACCTGAAACTATTGAGCCTATCGAATCAACCAAAAAATAAACTACTACTCAGCAAAAACCAATAACGGAACTTACAACAGCCAAAACCTACCAACCCCTTATCAAAAACCTATGAAAAAATCGAATTAAATGAATATGAAAATACCCAGCCATCTAGTACTAAAAAAATACCCAGCCAAATTGCTATATAAATATATTAGAAATATGTTCTAGATCTTAAATAGAACTGATATTTAAATTTATATGATTATTTTAAAAAAAATTTCATATTAGCATTCTGTTCCCAAACTTTGTAGAATACTTGTGTCAAGTTTGATGATTTTTGGTTATTTGCTCGAGATAATGCATCCGGTATAAATAAATAAACATAATGATGGTTTTGTAAAGAAAAGTTTGGCTAATTCTTGTTGATATCCAGTTTAGCACAGATTTGTTTTTGGGCTTTAAGTTTACCTGATAATCCTAATTAATTCTTTTTTATATTTGTAGATGGTTATCGATAATATTAAAAAAACCAAATTATATTGAAACAATATAAAATTACCAACCATTCAGCCATACCCAATTAAACCTATCGAATTAACTAAACCACTTAGCTAAAACCATAGATTAAAATCAACTAATCACCAAACACTTCGTAACCAAAACTAATGTATCGAAACAACCAAAATCACCAGCCACTAACCAAAACCAATTAAATTATCTAATCAACCAACCCTCTACCACTGCCTCCCGAGTTCGATCCCGGTAATGGACTTTGGGTAGGGGACGATTTTGACTGTGTTGGTTTTGCGCGCCAATGCCCCGAACCGAGATAGCAAATAGCAAAGGCGATCCATGGAGTTCCTGGCTTATCATACGCTGCGCATGGAGGTTTTCCGGGTTTTATCCTCCTTTCCCATTTTCTTCACTTCCCTAATCGGTGCGGTATCGTCCCCAGGTCGGCCCACCTCGAATAAAATGTCTAATCAACCAATCACTAACTTCTTTATTAAAACCGTTAAGCTTAATCAACCCTAAACCACCAACCGCTCGACAAAACCATTTAAACTCGAATCAACCGAATATCAAACTTCTCAGCCGTAACAATATACCGATTTCCATTAAAAACATATACAAAATTTTAACTTGTTACATATAAAACTTTTTATTTTACTATGAAAATTAAAAAATCGGGCTTCGAGGTGCATACGGACCCCCTCCCGTCCACCTATAGCCAAATTTTCAGAGCTCTACATGCTCTAGTTTCGGCTGGGCATCGCGCACACACGCATTTGCTTATATATATATAGATTATTAAATTTTTTGATGGATTATTGTATTGTCATTGAAGATACACAAGTGTGCCAAATTTAAGAATTTTTTATTGACAATAAGTGTCTGAAATAGAGCTTGTAAGATTTGATTACATACAGACAGAATTGACAGTGAGTTTAAGAAAAGTGTATAAAAAGTGATTACGCCAGGATTCGAACAACTGACCTTTTATAGTGTTGAAGTTTAGAGGCAAAAGCTGAGCCAATTATGCTAGATTTTTTTTTAAAAACTCCATACTTTATTAAAATAGAATTTAAGGGAAAGTAAGAGGGGAGGGTGGAATACAGGCGATTTGGCCAAGGGTAAAAAGGAAAAAGGACCAGGGTTTTGGGCCGCTAGAGTTCTAGCACCTCCAACCATTGCTGATTAGCAATCACCATTGCTAGCCATGGTTCTAGCATCAGCAGGCTTACAGGCCATTTGATTCTCAGTCAATTAGTAGCTTCATTGTGTGCGATGAGCAATCCAGTGGGGAAAGCCAAATATGTGGCCTTATAACACCCGGGGATTATGTGCAAGAATTTTGAGATCTGGCAGAGCTGATCAGAGATAATCCAAATGGTCTTCAATATCAAACCTCTGTGATGGGGGCACTCATTGCTCAAAACCTTGGTGACGAGTGCACAGCGAATTACCCATACACAATAATGGTAAATGAAGGCTCATAGTTGGATCAGAGCCATTCTCAGGGTTTTCATAAAGAACAGGTCCTGTGATGGGTATATACCCGGTGGCAAATGTTCACCTGATAGGATGTAAGCATTGTGGACCAGTATTTTTTTGAACATGGTGCATTTATAATGAGCCAATTATACTAGAGAAGGTATTTTTAAAATCAATTGGACTTTTGATTCAAAGTTTTGATTTAGATAAACTTGTTAAATACCCAAATGACCACTAACCACTTAACAAAACCATTTAAAATATCAAATCAGCTGAATATCAAACTGCTCAGCTGTAACAATATAGTGAATACCATCAAAGTATATATAGGATTTTCACTCATTACATATAAAACTTTTTATTTTACTATTAAAATAATATTTTTAAAAATTCATAAACCTTCTCAGGCATGCACACAACGACTCACCAAAGTTTCATCACAATTGGATGAATGGTATAGGAATGCATTTGGGATATACACACAGACAGACACACAGACATTCATTTTTATATATATAGATAAAAGCTAAATTGCAGGTTTAGATCTAAAGAAATTTCTTATAAAATATTAATTAAAATAAAGTGTTTCAACCAGATATTAACTCATATATACAATATATATACATATGATGATATAGATGTAGCTATCAAAGACTATATATAAGTTTTCTAAAGTAGAGATTTAAGGAGCTTTTCTTTCTCATAACAATCACTTTAGTTACTAAGATTCAATTTGAACAGCAAATTTGGATAATCACACACAGGAAAGATGGGCGACTTTAATAACAAAAATAATACAACATGGGCAAGTGTTGTGGCAAG
This sequence comes from Massospora cicadina, assembly GCA_022478985.1. Taxonomy (NCBI): domain Eukaryota; kingdom Fungi; phylum Entomophthoromycota; class Entomophthoromycetes; order Entomophthorales; family Entomophthoraceae; genus Massospora; species Massospora cicadina. Next base: position 56,010 of record JAKSZP010008316.1, read on the forward strand.
CAGTGCACTTAACGGTGCAACTAAGGGCAAGAAACGCCCTGGAGGAGGACCAGGAACTCAATCTGCAAAGAAATCACAAACTCAGACACCATCTGGGTTTATGGTATTTACTGTAAAGCATGCGCAATACATGTACATTCAATTCAACCAACCTTTGTCAAAGGTGGAACATGGGATCAGACTCTTCCTTGGGGATGAGTCACTGACCCTGTGGGAGAAAACATGTGAGGCACAGCCCTCACTTTTCCCTCACGCAGTGTACATAGCCACCAACAACATGGGCCATGGCTGGATTGATATTGGTTTCAAAACAGCTGATGAAGCTGATGCCACAGCAAAAATCTGCATGGAAATTGCCCTCCCTGAGGGCAAAAAAATTGTGTGCACCATGCGCACCAGATGGAACAAAGCAAAAACTTTATTCATCTCCTTTGACTCGCTCCCCACCAACCTTTCTCATAAGGTAATTGAGGAGGAGCTCCGCAAAGGTCTTGTGGCCTATGGAGAAATCCAACAACCTAAATTACAGCAATTTTGCTTAATGCCCAACCTGTGCATGGGCAAAGCTATCGCTGTGATCAACCCCTTCCCAGAAGTGGAAGAGGATTTATCCAGAATTCCCCGCACAGCAGAATTTCACTTTGCAGATGGGGGCCAGTCAGCTGCATTCTGAGTTACACTGGAACGCGCACCACCCATTTGCAACCACTGTGGCTCACTGGGCTACAAGGAACATGCATGCCCTGTAAAAGAGGGCTTGATGGAAAATGATTTTTGTGAAGAAGCTATGGATGAAGATAATGAAAACTTTGCCAAAATGACTGATGGCCACCACTCATTCCGCTGGGGTGAAGATGGACTATACTCCATTGTGGACCCAGTTACAAGTAAACAGCATAAAGCAGCACAAAAAGCCCACAAGAGAGCAGCAGCTGAAGCAGTGGCACATGTGGAATCCACCATTAACCACAAACAAATTCAGGAGGATATTTCAGATATTCACCAAACCAACCAATCAGAACAATATGCCCAGATCGAAAATTTTCACAGTAACCAAACTGAGCCACAAAGCATCATCAGTCATGCACATACTGAGGAACAATGCAACTGCAATTTGGGTGAAAGTGCGGTGCACAATGCAACAAAGTTGAACCTCAAAGATATAAAATCCAATCAACAACCCGCATCAAATCAACATGAGACCTGTGCAGGAAAAGTTGATGCAAATGCAAAAAACCGCAATTCCCTTAAATAATTGGGTCAGATCAAGGGAACCAACAATGGCAGTGAAAGAGTTGGAGTACAGATGTGGAGCATAGCCAAAATGAGCTGCGGTGAGATAGGACCAGAGGGTCCTCCCAACCACTCCTGAGGTGCCGCGGGCACCTCAGTGTCAATAGGGACATTAAATATTGCAGGAGCCAGGGCTCATACATCCTAAGCCAAAAAGCTGGCATCCTGCAAAAACCTCTTATAGACATCTTGGCCATCCAAGAAACCCACTGCCTACAAGGGGAAGAAGAATCCTGGTCAACCAGGGTTGCACCATCACAATCAGTATGGACGTCTCACTGTGGGGTGATAGTCCAAAACAACAAAAAATTTAAAATTACAAATTCATCATCACACTTGCACGGTCAAGTCCTGGTAGCAACAATCACATGCCAAGATGAAATAATTTTGTTAGCATGTATCTATACACCATGCACTGCAACTGAGAGAAAAAATTTTTTTGAAAAAATTTCTACCCTCACCCTCCCACCAGATATCATCATTTTAGGCGATTTCAACTGCTGGGATAACCCCAATACAGATTGATGGCCTAATCCCAGGGGATACCTACCTGGACACATTGAATATCACACAATGAAGGCATCTCTTGGCTTACAGGATGCTCTTCCTCCCAATTCACCAATCCTTCCCCATATGACAAGACCCAACATACATGAGGGACTGCTCATATCAATGAGTCATATTGACCACATCCTCATCCCACAATCCCACCACTCAAGAATCTCCAAATTTACAACAAAAAAGATCAATTTTTCTGATCACTGATTAGTTATGGTGCAGTTAGCACCAACCCAATCCCACACACAGGTGTCACCTTGGAGAAAGCTTCACCCAGAAAATATAAGATTGCCTGAGATATCTGACTGGGTTGAAAACAAGGCTACAAACCCATAATTCACAGCCCCATTCACTTCAGATCCCATCAGAACATGGGAAAATTTCAAAAAAGATTTAATCAACAAAACCTGACATATTGCATCATGCAAGTACACCGCGGACACAGCCACAATCAAGTGTACCTTGGCAGAACTAGACCACCTGGAAATAAATACTCCAAGATCTGGCTATAGCCCTAATTGGGGACACAAATGGGCAAAAATTCAGCCCAACTTAACAATCTCATCTTTGAACACCAACACAGAATCAAAGTATTGAACAAAGGCAAGTTCATAAAGGAAGGCAAAACCTGTTTGACATACTTTTTCCGCCAATTCCACTCCTGTGAAAACCAGCCCATGTGCACACAGGTCTGCAAGACCAATGGCACCGTGGCAACTGACCCTGAGGAGGTCAAGGCAGAAGTACACCACTATTACACCAAATTATATCGTGATATGCCAACAGATCCACAAAAAATAAAGAATTTATTCAAACTGCCAAGATACAAAGTACACCACCAAATTACAATATACTATCCCTTATCACACGGGAGGAGCTTTGGGAAACAATTCGCAGTGCACCACATAGGAAATGCCCAGGGCCTGATGGGATACCCTACAAAACCTACAAAAAATATTTTCAAAAATCGCCCCCCTCCTATTGGCGTCAATGAACCAGAGTTTGTTGGAAACACGCCTATTACCAGGAGGCCATGAATCCTACATTATAACCTTGTATAAAAGGGTGACAAGTTGTACCTGGCCAACTGGCGCCCAATTGCACTCTCCAACACTGACACAAAAATTCTAACAAAAATTCTAGCAGCTAGATTAGGCGCAATTGCATCTGACGCCCTATCACCCAGCCAGTTTGGGTTTATACCAGGGCGTTCAATCTGGAACAACATACACCCTGTTGCAAACATTTGCCAATCCAAAGCAACTGGTGCCCTGGTCTTCTTGGATCAGGAAAAGGCGTATGACCGTGTTAGCTGGCCATACCTAAAAGAATGTCTACATGCCTTCAAACTCCCACAAATATTCATAAAATGGGCGATGCTCCTAACAGAATCTGCAACCATGGCTGTATGCGGCCCTGGATTCCTAACAAACAAGATTAAACCACACAGAGGGCTCAAACAACGGGATCTCCTCAGCCCACTGCTATACAATTTCAGCTTTGACCCACTCCTCTGAGTAACTGACTCATGTCTCATGGGGATAACCACACAATGACAACCAACAGTCAAGATACTGGCCTTTGCAGATGACTGCATAGCAGGTATAGCAAACAATGAAGATGCCCAACAGCTGGAACACACTCTAGAGGAATACTCCAAGGTGAGCAATGCATCGCTCAACAAAAGGAAGACAGAAATCATCCTCTTAGGCAAATACACAAACAATTGGGCCACAACATCAGAACCTCACACCAACACTTGAAGAAAAAACCCAATTATTTTTCCTTTGCAACACCTCCCACCACCACTCCTGTGTGACACCTTGGAATCTGGCTAGAATCAGGGGGATATGCTAATGAGACAATGGAAAGTAACCTGTTACAACGGGTATCCAAACGTGTCACCTCCCTCAAGGGAAGAACCCTAGGACTAACAGGATGAGTTACAGTTGCTAACTCGCTCATTCTCCCAATACTGTGGTATCAAGTCCATGCAATAGCCTTCTCACCTACCTTTATAACCTCAATTCGCGCGCTTATCCAGGGCTGGCTGTGGCCTGTCTCTCACCCTCCTATACGGATGGAAACACTATTTGGCCCATGCTCAAGCGGAGGCATGGGACTAATAGATTTTGAAAACCATGCCAATCACATTCTAGGTACCTGGATAAAGGAAATCCTTGCTCCAGACCTCCCACAACAACATTGGTCTAGAGCAGCAAGGACTAACTTTGCACAGGCGCTCAAATTAACCAACCCACATAGTCCACCCAGACTACTTTCATACCTTGCCAAGCACCCTACTGCAATGGTTTCGCATGGAACCTCCCCTCATTTCAAACATATCCTCTGAACTATCCGCCGTATGGGATGGACCATAGAGAACATGGGTACTATATAGGGAAGGGGATGACCCAGCTCCCAATTCAAATTAAGAAACCCAGAAAACCACCCCCAGAGGGATATGCTCGCAACAACCCCAAGCATAGCTAGGATAGAATACCTAGATATGCTGGACATTCCCTATGATTTAACCACACAGAAAGCAATGTGGAAAATGACACACCACCCACTCCTACAACCAAGGATAAGAGCAAACGCCTGATGCTGTTTGAGAAGGACCTATAGGTCAGCGGACTGCTCCAACTCCCTCCACAAAACATGTGCAGTATGTGGAGAAGAGATCCCTACATCACCACCTAGAAACATGCCCTCCAACCAAAGCTATATGGCAGGAAGTCGCACGCCTGCTCAAGATTCAAAACAAACAGGAATTCTCGATATCAAAGAGTATCTTTGCGCTCCAGATTGAGTCACCAATCCCATCTACCCTCCACCCCCTAATAATACTCATTGCAATGTGGACTTTACACACAATTGCATTAGATGCATTCAAGGGCATGATCTCAACCATTCATTGGATTATTAACAGATTCCATGTCCACTTACTAGAGCACTTCCAAGCCTGGCTCTATGGATATATGAGACCAAGACAAAAAGCGCTCATAGAAACATGGTTCCCACTCTGGTTCCTCCACACAGACCCTTTCATTCACACCTGCTCCATAGCAGGGGAAACCCCCTCGGAGTAGTACACCAACCCCCCATACCTGGCAGTCCCGCTGGCAACAGGGGTAACTTGAGTACCCTGGGGTGCCCAATTTTTATAATTCTTAGTTATTCTCTTAGTTTCACATATATATTGGTAATGTCTGTCCCCTGGTCGGCTTACCTTGGTTAAATAACATATGAGCCTTAATTTAAAAATGTCAAACTATATAAAACAAGGCCTGACATTTTTTAATCTCTAGTTCCAGATAAGATAACCCTAAAAACAAATAAAAGTTTTCCATCTATTGCTAATAGAATAATAGAGAATTATAATGGACTTAAAATTATAAAAATAAGAAAAAATTTAACCCTTCATGTAGAGTTTGATAGAGTTATGAGCAGTGGTAAAAGTCCACCAGTGATAAGTTAACCAGATCCATGAAAATTTATATCTAAATTAATATCATCTGTAATAAGGCCTTGGCTAAACTACTCCAATAATAATATATAACTACTATTTTTAATTGCCTCAAAACTTGAACTCAACTAATTGCAGTATATTCAAAATAAGCAATACTATTGAGGCATGCGTCAGAAATCGCATCATGGCAAACTGAAGGCTGTTATAGAATAAGTCATGCAAGGTAAGTTTATACTGCTGGTATAGGGATCATAGTCAAATAGATAGGAGGTTCTTAGCCTCTGAGTCCTTTTATAAAAAATAATAGAAAGCAAATAGGACTAATTATTGAAGCCATGATCAATAAAAAAAATTCTGATTTAAAAATTTAACCCCATATATATAGGGCAGCATCTGTAAGATTCTTTGTAGATAATTTAGTAACATATTTGAGAATGATGGATAAAGAAATATATGGTACTTAGGTAGCAAAGGCAGTGGACTGCAATCAGGAATGGAATACATAAGATAGGGATTATTTGTTTCAATTATTAAAAATTTAATTTATAAACTAGTTAGCGGATTATATTTGTATTCAATTATTAAAAATTTAATTTATAAACTAGTTAGCGTTAGTTTTATTAATATTATGAATTATATGATACTTATGATGGTACAAATTAATCAATTGAAGCCATGAAATTATGTATTGATATCGCTTATTTTAATATAAATGGTGTGACAAAGTTTATAGTATCACATTTTTATTCCTTATAAAGTTAATATACTAGAGAAAATACTTTTTGATGGTTGCTTTCCTAGTTTTTGATTGGCAAAATTTATTAAAACTAAATTTAAATTCTTAATATTTAGTCTCTTGACTTTCTACTATTGCTATAATTTAGTTAGGCTCTAATTTTTAAATTAAAAACAATTATTTTAACTTATTAAATTTTTTTTAAGTTTGGGTGAAAATTTCACTGCACCCAGTTTAATTTTCTTACACCTGCGCCGCCCATTTCAAGAAACTTAACATTTGTACCATAATATTTATTTTACTTATATATTGTTTTGGATAAAAATTTTAGAGTATCTAAACCTAAGGAATGTAACAACTACCTCCTGAGCTCTCCTCTGCAATAATACTAGTGATCATCAACCTGCCCATATGCATATGAGGCCACCACAGTCATGTTCAACCTGAGGTTGGGCCTGCAATAAGTTGATTTTTGAGAAAATGAGTTTAATTTCCTCCAGTAGATTAGAAGTTGGTTTGAGCCTAGGGAGGTCACTGTACCACAGCCAGTGGGCATCACTCACTATCAACAAACAACCCAATAATGACAATCAATTTGTTGTCAATAGATTGAGGTGAATCTCTATTTTATGGGTTTGTTGCCATACTAGAAATTAGGTCCAAATGAGGCTTAATTGTTACAGCTGTACATGTCAGATAAATGACACTACTGCTAATAGGAATATATAACAATATCTCAATGTCAAGAAATGTAATATATCACAAAGTTATTGGCATAAATAATTAAATGAACTATAAGTTTGTAACTTGATATAGAATATATAGAGAAAAGTTATAACAATTTAGATAGAACTTAATAAGTACCTGTTTGTGATGAGGGAGCCATTTATAATAGACCTTTTGGAGGTCTTACTCCATGCATAGATTCTATATTCTGATTTTTTACCTCGCTTAAAAAACTACCATTATAATCATATCATAGCTCTTACTAATTGTTTATAATGAGGTTTTTTAAAGCTTTTAAATATTTTCAGCAAAATTTTGACTATCAGATCATAAATAAAAAACTGATGCTAAGCTTAGTTATATCAGTGAGGCCTAACTCAAGTGGGAGTGGCCACATTTTTAATTGTGGGTGCCAAATAAAACTGAGAGATTTAAAACTACAAAAAATGGGTTTGTAGCAGCAAGCCTAAGCAACCATATTAGATGAGGAAGGGGGTTTGGATGAACTTTGTCTGGTGAAGCTTTGAGATCGTGCATAAGAGCAGACATAAAAGGAACAGGGCATTGTTAAAATGGGTTAGAAGGTGGGAACTAAATTTTAATCATTGAGGATGCATGCATTGTGCAGCGCCTTTACATACTAGGAAAGCTGAATCTAGAATATTTAAGGAGATCTGGAATGCATACAAAATTCTTAATTCTTGTTATAATTTAGCAATATTGTTGAGATACGCCAGGGGATTTTGCACAGGGTCAAACCCACTGGCAATTGGACTGATGATATGGAGACTGCTGGTCATTAGAACACACTTAAAAATATAATGAATATGGAGCAATTTCTCTGATGACACTTTATTTTATTTTAATATTTACAGTGGTTACTCGCTGTTCCACTCTCTTGCATCAACCAACAATCCTTTACCTTCATTTGCCCCATCTCACGTATATATTGGCAACTTCAGATGATACCACTCTACTTAGATTATACTATTCAGTTCTACCATATTTTCATTGTATCTGGCAGAGTATGGTATTTTCAAATTCCCCATTGCCTTAATTAAATGCGATCTATTTAATATTCATCAGTTGTCAATATAGCCTTGTCACCTTATTTGGAGGCGATTCTTTAAATACCCTTCATGACCCAATATTGCCTCATCTCAAGGCGCTTGAATAATTGTACCTATAAATCATGGTCAGCGGATTATATCCAAATATGCCATGGCTATTTTGGGCTTATCATCCAGTCATATCAAAATCTTAAAAAATTCTTTTGCAGGTTTGTGGGTAGTGGGGTTAAAACAATGATGACTTAGCCACATCAATGCATGAACGACCTGCAGTAATGCAAGTTTCTTGATTTCCTCTCTGGTCTACTCAGGAAAGCCATGAAATTGATACAGGGAATATCTTTGACCAGTGGCAGCATGGCCATGTGTTAAATCTGGGAGAAAGTGGCTCAACTTCTTCTGGAAGGATCACCAATTATTGAAACTGGCTCTTGATTCCTCATTCTGATTAATAACTTGCATTGGCTCCTTTTGTTCAACTTGCGCAGGTTTCTTGTATGTGCGTAGTTTAATTTTATAATATGATATAGTGAGTAATAGTATTATGAAGACTATTATTCTTTTTTTAGCTGATAGCCAGAATAGTGGTTAGGTCCAATGCCATCCTGGTGCTTAACCTATTATTGATTTCTTCTGAAATTTTAGGGACTTCTTTCCTATCCGTCTGGTAGAACTTAACCTAGGGTAAGGTTCAGAGGTTCTTCTTCCTTCTCATCACATGAGTCCTCAGAGATAGCATTTACTAGACAAAATTATATTTTGTTCCTTCCTTATCTAAACATAAGAGCAAACAGTCTAATTATAAAAATATCATATATGTAAATATATTTCTACTTAATTATCTGCTTTATTATAAAAAGTAATGGGATTTTATAGGGAATTAAGTGCACAACTTTTCAAGTTAGCATCCCAATTTGTAACAATGGTCGTTTCTAAAAATAAACCCTCTAGGGTCACATGAAACTATGATCTTCCTCATCAAATACTTGGGTCCTCTTCCCTAATCAAATATGACCTCTTCTGAGTTGAAACGAGAATGTGTCCCAACGTCTTAGATTAACTCATTGTTTTTCCCTTATTCGGCAACAACCTACTTAGGTAATGGGGCTCTTATCCATAGATTGAAGATTGCGTTCCAAAAAAAGTTGTCTCAAATGTTGCTATTAAGACAGGTAGCATTACTCACCAGCAACTCAAAAACCCCTTATCAATTGGAAAGTAAACCAATTAACTACTACAAGTCAATCAAGTTATTAAAATAAAATTTTGGCCCTTTAATTGTTTGCTTATTGTCAGGGCATATCCCAATGAACACTCATCAATCCATCAGATTGTAATCTGGCAGATTGTAAATATAAAGTGGAATATTTCTCTGAACAATAGTTATCATATAAGTAATTGATAACTTCAACATCCACTAGTGGGGTGGATCCCCTAGTAAACAATCAGATTAAACATAATTAATGAAGCTGGGTAATGTGGGTAAAAATCCCAACACATCCCCTCACTTGACCAGAATACACATTGATGAAGAATTTTTAGGGACATATGCCATGTGGATTTTGACTGAGCCCTTTAGCATGGTTTAAATTAGAGTGCTCTTGGTCTATCTCCATTCCTTGCTCAATGCATAATGGCTTAGTCCTTCTTCTCTGCACATTTTCATTCTGTGTCTTCTTCACTGCCACCTCCACAGAGCACAGTTCCAATTGTAAGTCTGGGGAGTGTACCCTCTGTTTAGACCAGGTGGTGTTCCTCTTCCCCCAAAAAGGGTCCAAGAAGGTGGCTGTCCCTCTTTTCACACAAGGTATCTAGCCCATGTAGAAGAGAGCGCTGTATAGCAGTCCTCCTACTGAAGATTCTCCCTGTCCCCACATTTCCCTCTGCCAAATTAGTACGCGAATTGAGGGAATTTGTCAAAATAATTGGAAACTGCCACCCCATGTCTTTAAAGTTCCTATGAAGTTAATGGTAATGAGACCTCAAAATTAAGATCCAAAAACTGTAAACCCTCAGTAATGAAGCCCAAAGGAATTGCACATTCAGAAAATGTAGAATAAAGTACCAAATCCTCAGCAAAACTCGCCAATGGCATCAGGCCATTGGGAAATGTCATCAGTTTAGAACATGCTATAAAACCTTTGGGGCCAAAGCTTGACGGGCGTGTACCTCTTAATTGAATTGTGTCCAGTGATGAATCCTTGGTCAAAATTGCCAATGGCATTGGGCCATTGGGCTATGTTGTTACCTATTTGGAACTTTCCTCAAAAACATCAGGAACAAAGCCCAATAGGCTTATACTTCCATCGTCAAATGTTGCTAATAGCTTAAAACACTACCCACAAAAGTCAGAACTGTCATTCAATGTATCGCACTTGGCCAAATGGACACCAAAGCGATTGGGCATAGTCGGGTTGAGTATCCCAAACCTGTTTCTGACCAGTTGGGACTGCCCCTATGTGGGGTGGCCTTGGGGGATTCCTATTGCCTGTCAGGCGACATGCTGTCACAATAACCATCGGAAATGCAGTGAAACTGTGAGTCAGGTGTTTGAGGTTAAACTGACAGCAACTCAGCCCGCCATTAATTCCTTTAGTCTGTTCAAAAATTAAAATTAGTTTTCCTTTCCCTCTGAGGTTCACTGGGTTAGGTCAAATCTTGTGGCCCTGATCTCATGCTTTTATAAGTTATTCCCAAATCAACCATTATATAAACAGTTGTAACACACTGAGGAAATTTATGATCATTTCCTTAAATTTGATATTCATTAAAAAATTCTTCGCAAGTTCCCATTTTTGATTTTATTTCAAATTTTTCTTGATGAGCTTCCTATGGCGCTAACCCTGTGGTCTGTCAGGCCTTAAAATTGGCTGGGCAATACCAGTCATGATAGTAACAATAGCTCCCTCTGTAGCCAACTGAGAATATTGTGTAAGAAACATCTGGGAATCTAATACAATAGCTGAGAGCCATCTGCTAGCAGGATATCAGAAATCCTGTGGGCTCATCTATCTTCACTTAATGCAAGGATCCGCTCCATTGCCTCTGTTTCTTGCCAAAACCTCCTATGGAGTATCCCAGAGCAGCTAGTCCGATCAAACAACTCCCTGAAGCAAGGCCTTTGGATCGGAGTTGCTACAGCGAGGTTCATTGCCAGGTTCATTTTTACACTTAGCAAAACACTGGCTCTCATTAACACATCTACCCACACAATATAACGTCATTTTGAGTGGCAATGCCTCTGGAATTCTGGCTTGCCTTTTGGGTGCTTTTGCATCCTGACTGGCTAAGCAGTTTAGGCTTCATATGTCGTCTCCCTGAAACCCATAGCCACATGCTGTGCCAGGCTAGTTTTGGTGTTCTTGCTGATAAAAAGGTCTGGAAACCCTGTTTTCCCCCAGGTCAAGGTTATATGACACCTTGCTATTTAAAGGATATCCTTGGGTGGCTTCTCCAATTCCTTATTCCCTGTGAGTTCCCCCAGACTGGGATTATTTCTTAAGGGACTACTCCCAGTGAATCCAGTTTTATCCCATCCTGATTCTGCCAATGTGCGTTGCTTCTTTCAGTGCCTCAAGACTACTTGCAGAGGACCCAGTTTCAACCCAAACTGGTCCTACCAATAACATTAGGGAACATCACCAGATGCTTTTTGATTCTGATAGAAAATCAGATTTTAATATTTTTTACATTTTTAAACGCTTAAATTTGTATATATATATGACTTTTTGGTCCCAAAAATATTTTATTGTATTTTTTTCCATACGCTATTTTTTTAATATGACTTAACCTATCATTAGGTTCAGAGGTCCATCTTTTCATTTCCCCTACTCTGGTTTAGCAGTTCGTTTTTAAGCTTAACCAGTTATCATGTTTCAGAGTTTTATATTTAAAACTTAACCATCTATCATGGTCCAGCGGTCCCCTCTGGGACTTGACCAACACCAGGAATTGACCTATTTTCAGTAGGTTCAGTGGTCCTTTAGGAACATTGCAACTTATCATCTAGATCCTATACTTGAGATATTTAGTATGGACTCAATTCACTATACAACCATCAGTGAGGTTCTTAATCATATAGGCATCTGCTAACTTATGGGTCACCTCAAATGGACCTGATCCTAAAGTATCCAGCTTATTTCCTCTTCCAAAACCATGGATGTCAAAATAGGCTACCCTATCCCCCACATGAACTCTTATTATCGCTGGTTGTTTTTGTCATCCATCATCTTCACTTTAATTTTTTTCTTCAAGGTGGTATCAAATGCCTGCACTTTCATTTCGATCATAATACTTTCCAGGCATTTCAGGTATTAATTGGTACCCATCCCTGGTACTGGTCTATGGAAGAATATAAAATTGGCGGTAATGCTGCCCTTCATCCATAGAGTAATTTAAACGGCATTTCTCTTGTCACTGTATGGTGACTTATATTGTACTCAAAGTTAACCAAATAGAGGTAAGTCTTCCAATTGGAAGTTTGTCCCACAACCAATTTTCTTACTATTACAGCTAGTTTTCTGTTGACTTGTTCAACCATTTCGTTTGTTTCAGGCCAATATGGGATGGATACCACTCCTCTGATTCCCATCAGTTCCCCATTGTTCAGCCTTGGGATCAAATAGGAGGTAAAATTAGTTCTTTTGTCATTCAATAAAACTTGTGGGCATCCATGCCGCTACACCACTGGGTCCAGGAGGAATTTCGCCATGCTTGTAGCATCCACTTTGCTCAAGTCTTTGATTTCTAACCATCTAGTCAGATGGTCTATTGCCCACTATGATGTATTTTATTTAACCGAGGTAAGACGACCAGGGGACAGACATTACCAAATATATGTGAAACTAAGAGAATATCTAAGAAATATAAAAAATTGGGCACCCCAGGGTACTCAAGTTACCCCTGTTGCCAGCGGGACTGCCAGGTATGGGGGGTTGGTGTGTACTACTCCGAGGGGGTTTCCCTGCTATGGAGCAGGTGTGAAGGAAGGGTCTGTGTGGAGGAACCAGAGTGGGAACCATGTTTCTATGAGCACTTTTTGCCTTGGTCCCATATATCCATAGAGCCAGGCTTGGAAGTGCTCTAGTAAGTGGACATGGAATCTGTTTAATAATCCTATGAATGGTTGAGATCGTGCCCTTGAATGCATCTAATGCAATTGTGTATTGTCCACATTGCAATGGGTATTATTAGGGAGTGGAGGGTATATGGGATTGGTGACTCGATCTGGAGCGCGAAGATACTCTTTGATATCGAGAATTCCTGTTCATTTTGAATCTTGAGCAGGCGTGCGACTTCCTGCCATATAGCTTTGGTTGGGAGGGCATGTTTCTAGGCGGTGATGTAGGGATCCCTCCCCTCCACATACTGCACATGTTTTGTGGAGGGAGTTGGAGCGGTCCGCTGACCTATAGGTCCTTCTCAAACAGCGCCAGGCGTTTGCTCTTATCCTTGACTGTAGGAGTGGGTGGTGAGTCATTTTCCACATTGCCTTCTGTGTGGTTAGATCATAGGGAATGTCCAGCATATCTAGGTATTCTATCCTAGCTATGCTTGGGGTTGTTATGAGCATATCCTCTCTGGGGGTGGTTTTCTGGGTTTCTTAATTTGAATTGGGAGCTGGGTCATCCCCTTCCCTGTATAGTACCCATGTTCTCTATGGTCCATCCCATACGGCGGATAGTTTGGAGGATATGTTTGAAATGAGGGAGGTTCCATGCGAAACTGTTGCAGTAGGGTGCTTGGCAAGGTATGAAAGTAGTCTGGGTGGACTATGTGGGTTGGTTAATTTGAGCGCCTGTGCAAAGTTAGTCCTTACTGCTCTAGACCAATGTTGTTGTGGGAGGTCCGAGCAAGGATTTCCTTTATCCAGGTACCTAGAATGTGATTGGCATGGCTCTCAAAATCTATTAGTCCCATGCCTCCGCTTGAGCGTGGGCCGAAATAGTGTTTCCATCCGTATAGGAGGGTGAGAGACAGGCCACACACAGCCCTGGATAAGCGCGCGAATTGAGGTTATAAAGGTAGGTGAGAAGACTATCGCATGGGCCTGATACCACAGTATCGGGAGAATGAGCGAGTTAGCAACTGTAACTCGTCCTGTTAGTCCTGGGGTTCTTCCCTTGAGGGAGGCGACGCGTTTGGATACCCGTTGTAACAGGTTACTTTCCATTGTCTCATTAGCATATCCCCCTGATTCTAGCCAGATTCCAAGGTGTCACACAGGAGTGGTGGTGGGAGGGTGTTGCAAAGGGTAAAATAATTGGGTTTTTTCTTCAAGTGTTGGTGTGAGGTTCTGATGTTGTGGCCCAATTGTTTGTGTATTTGCCCAAGAGGATGATTTCTGTCTTCCTTTTGTTGAGCGATGCATTGCTCACCTTGGAGTATTCTCTAGAGTGTGTTCCAGCTGTTGGGCATCTTCATTGTTTGCTATACCTGCTACGCAGTCATCTGCAAAGGCCAGTATCTTGACTGTTGGTTGTCATTGTGCGGTTATCCCCATGAGACGTGAGTCAGTTACTTAAGAGCGGGTCAAAGCTGAAATTGTATAGCAGTGGGCTGAGGAGATCCCCTTGTTTGAGCCCTCTGTGTGGTTTGATATTGTTTGTTAGGAATCCAGGGCCGCATACAGCCATGGTTGAAGATTCTGTTAGGAGCATCGCCTATTTTATGAATCTTGGTGGGAGTTTGAAGGCATGTAGACATTCTTTTAGGTATGGCCAGCTAACACGGTCATACGCCTTTTCCTGATCCAAGAAGACCAGCGCTAGTTGCTTTGGATTGGCAAATGTTTGCAACAGGGTGTATGTTGTTCCAGATTGAACACCCTGGTATAAACCCAAACTGGTTGGGTGATAGGACGTCAGATGCAATTGCGCCTAATCTAGCTGCTACAATTTTTGTTAGAATTTTTGTGTCAGTGTTGGAGAGTGCAATTGGGCGCCAGTTGTCCAGGTCCAACTTGTCACCCTTTTTATACAAGGTTATAACGTAGGATTCATGGCCTCATGGTAATAAGCGTGTTTCCACAACTCTGGTTCATTGACGCCAATAGGAGGGCGATTTGTTGGAAATATTTTTTGTAAAATTCGTAGGGTATCCCATCAGGCCCTGGGCATTTACTACGTGGTGCCGCGAATTGTTTCCCAAAGCTCCTCCCATGTGATAAGGGATAGTATATTGTAATTTGGTGGTGTACTTTGTATCTTGGCAGTTTGAATAAATTCTTTATTTTTTGTGGATCTGTTGGTATATCGCGATATAATTTTGGTGTAATAGCGGTGTACTTCCGCCTTGACCTCCTCAGGGTCAGTTGCCACGGTGCCATTGGTCTTGCGGACCTGTGTGCATGTGGGCTGGTTTCTGCGGGAGTGGAATTGGCGGAAAAAGTATGTCAAACAGGTTTTGCCTTCCTATATGAACTTACCTTTGTTTGATACTTGTACCTGTGTTGGTGTTCAAAGATGAGATTGTTAAGTTGGTCTGAAATTTCTGCCCATTTGCGTCCCCAATTAGGGCTATAGCCAGATCTCGGAGTATTTATTTCCAGGTGGTCTAGTTCTGCCAAGGTACACTTGATTGTGGCTGTGTCCGCGGTGTACTTGCATGATGCAATATGTCAGGTTTTGTTGATTAAATCTTTTTTGAAATTTTCCCATGTTCTGATGGGATCTGAAGTGAATGGGGCTGTGAATTCTGGGTTTGTAGCCTTGTTTTCAACCCAGTCAGATATCTCAGGCAATCTTATATTTTCTGGGTGAAGCTTTCTCCAAGGCGACACCTGTGTGTGGGATTGGGTTGGCGCTAACTGCACTGTAACTAATTGGTGATCAGAAAAATTGATCTTTTTTGTTGTAAATTTGGAGATTCTTGAGTGGTGGGATTGTGGGATGAGGATGTGGTCAATATGACTCATTGATATGAGCAGTCCCTCACGTATGTTGGGTCTTGTCATATGGGGAAGGATTGGTGAATTGGGGGAAGAGCATCCTGTAAGCCAAGAGATGCCTTCATTGTGCGATATTCAATGTGTCCAGGTGGGTATCCCCTGGGATTAGGCCATCGATCTGTATTGGGGTTATCAGCAGTTGAAATCGCCTAACATGATGATATCTGGTGGGAGGGTGAGGGTAGAAATTTTTCAAATTTTTTTTTCTCTCAGTTGCAGTGCACGGTGCATAGATACATGCTAACGAATTATTTCATCTTGGCATGTGATTGTTGCTACCAGGACTCGACCATGCAAGTGTGATGATGAATTTGTAAATTTAAATTTTTTGTTGTTTTGGACTATCACCCCACAGTGAGACGTCCATACTGATTGTGATGGTGCGACCCTGGTTGACCAGGATTCTTCTTCCCTTTGTAGGCAGTGGGTTTCTTGGATGGCCAAGATGTCTACAAGAGTTTTATGCAGGAATGCCAGCTTTTTGGCTTGGGACATATGAGCCCTGGCTCCCACGATATTTAACATCCCTATTGACACTGAGGTGCCCGCGGCGCCTCAGGAGTGGTTGGGAGGACCTCTGGTCCTATCCCACCGCAGCTCATTTTGGCCGTGCTCCACATCTGTACTCCAACTCTTTCACTGCCATTGTTGGTTCCCTTGATCTGACCCAATGATTCAAGGGAATTGCGGTTTTGCATTTGCATCAACTTTTCCTGCACAGGTCTCATGTTGATTTGATGCGGGTTGTTGATTGGATTTTATATTTTTGAGGTTCAACTTTGTTGCATTGTGCACCGCATTTTCACCCAAATTGAGGTTGCATTGTTCCTCAGTATGTGCATGACTGATGACGCTTTGTGGCTCAGTCTGGTTACTGTGAAAATTTTCGACCTGGGCATATTGTTCTGATTGGTTGGTTCGGTGAATATCTGAAATATCCTCCTAATTGTCCGTGGTTAATGGCGGATTCTTTGCGTGCCACCACTTCAGCCGCTGCTCTCTTGCGGGCTTTTTGTGCTGCTTTACGCTGTTTACTTGTAACTGGGTCCACAATGGAGTATAGTCCATCTTCACCCCAGCGGAATGGATGGTTTTCATCAGTCATTTTGGTGAAGTTTTCATTATCTTCATCCATAGCTTCTTCACAAAAATCATTTTCCATTAAGCCCTCTTTTACAGGGCATGCATGTTCTTTGTGGCCCAGAGAGCCACAGTGGTTGCAAATGGGTGGTGCGCGTTCTGGTGTAACTCAGAATGCAGATGACTAGCCCCCATCTGCAAAGTGAAATTCTGCTGCATGGGGAATTCTGGATAATCCTCTTCCACTTCTGGGAAGGGGTTTATTACAGCGATAGCTTTGCCCGTGCACAGGTTGGGCATTAAGCAAAATCTCTGTAATTTGAGTTGTTGGATTTCTCTGTAGGCTACAAATCCTTTGCGGAGCTCCTCCTCGATTACCTTATGAGGAAGGTTGGTGGGGAGCGAGTCAAAGAAGATGAACAAAGTTTTCACTTTGTTCCATCTGGTGCGCGCGGTGCACACAATTTTTTTGCCCTCAGGGAGGGCAATTTCCACGAAGATTTTTGCTGCGGCATCAGCTTCATCAGCTGTTTCAAAACCACTATCAATCCAGCCATGGCCCAAGTTTTTGGTGGCTATGTACACCGCATGAGGGAAAAGTGAGGGGTGTGCCTCACATGTTTTCTCCAACAGGGTCGGTGACTCATCCACAAGGAAGAGTCTGATCCCATGTTCCACCTTTGACAAAGGTTGGTTGAATTATATGTACATGTATTGCGCGTGCTTTACAGTAAATACCATAAACCCAGACGGTGTCTGAGTTTGCAAATTTTTTACAGCTTGTGTTCCTGGTCCCCTTCCAGGGCGTTTCTTGCCCTTAGTTGCACCATTAAGCGCACCGCTTGCTGCGACGCTCGCCCATGTTGTATTATTTTTGTTATTAAAGTCGCCCATCTTTCCTGTGTGTGATTATCCAAATTTGCTGTTCAAATTGAATTGTAGTAAATAAAGTGATTGTTACGAGAAAGAAAAGCTTAAGGCTCATATGTTATGTATGCAAAATGGCTATCTTTATCTTACATCAACTTTCGATGTAAATAGTTTCTTCTTATCATAAACTGTTTCTGATTCCCCTAAAAAACCCTGAGAAATTTGTCATCTAAACACATTGCTCAGTAACTAACAAGGACAAACACCTCATGCGGTATTAAATCACCAGTTGTCTTATTATTATGCAATAACTCTTTTTCATTGATAGTTAAAGAGTAATTTGGTGCAAATTTTCTTGTGGTAGCTAAAAAGATAAGTGATAAATTATCATAGGTTTAGTAGTACTCTGTAAGGTTGTATCTAAAGAGTGCTCTTTCTTCTTTTAGTACTAGATGGTGAGTGCTCTTTCTTCTTCTGCTTGCTTTTATGGTTGTGTGCCATCTTCATAAGTTTAGATATTGAATATGTAAACAATGCATAGAGATAGATATATAAGTCTCAAGTTAATTTTTAAATTTTTGTTATTTGTTACAGATAATTCTTGTGCTGGAACAGAGGCAATAGAAACTTAATTTTATAGCTTCATATAAAAAGAGATGGGGACATTGAGTGACTATATATTGTAAAGATAAACTAGCTAATAAAGTCATATGTATGAGTTTAAAGATTCCAATCAAAAAATTTCTATCTAACTTATACCTGGGTACCTAATTATATAATGTAAGGTTAAATTAGATTTGTTTTGAGAATGTTCAGCTTTTAAAACTACAATTTTATATTTACTATGCATTATCATTAATGATCTAGATGGTGGATTGGTGCAGATACAAGATCCTAAAGGTGTTATCGATGAATCCCCCCTTGGGTTGGGACCATCTAGTACTAAAAAAAAGATCCTAAAGGTGTTGACCTCACTAGTTGAATTCAATATGTCCATCTATTGAATACTAAGATTGAACAATAAAACAAGACTTCTAGACTTCAAGTCTGAATACAATGAGCTGTCTTTGAAAGGATTGTATGAGCTTCTCATGACACTATCTGATCTATTTTGCCTACTGGAAGGTTTTTTTAACAACTTAAAATCTTTTATAAAATTTCTTAAATATGATGTATGGGTGCTTACTTAAGAATTTAGATTATCTTAAGACATTGTTTTATAGTTATTGTAGTTGTTTCTTTCTATTCACAATAGTAATTATTATGTTTTTTTAAAGTTAAGTACTTTACTATATATTATCACTCATATCTTCCTAAAAACTCCTTTTCTATAGATTATCATCACATATGATATCAAATGAAGTATTATTTTTACCTTGGGTCAGATATACTTGCTATCTGAGTTTAAGTTGGTCATATAAATGTTGCTTTTGAAGTGCAATGGGATAAGCAGAAATAAATAATAGCTTTAGCCTCCATTATATCATGTAATCTTATGACTTAAGAACTTCCATCTGATATCATAAGATTAGTTGGCACTTTATATAATCTCTTTCAGTAGGAGGGTCAAATTTCATAGTTTTTAGCATCATTGGCATTATCTTCATAATGCATATCTCTTTGGTCATAAGGTATCAAATTATTGTGTATGACGTCATCTCAACAAAAGGGTAATTTCTTGAGGCATCTTCATCTGGTAAATGGGGTTATTCTCCTGCATCCGCGACTCAATTTTGATTTATAAATTTGGAGGGCTTAATGCACTGACGAGGTTCCTTCCAGAGGGTGAGGAATTACTCTTTAGTCCACACATGAGGTCTTTCACGACACTTCCCTTCCAAGATGGGTCTGGGGAAGGACCTTAGGTTCCAGGCATGAACTCTATTTAGATTAAGTTAGTTTTATCATCTATATCGAGTATTCACCTTGTTAAAATCCAAGAAAGTCTCAGAACCAGTCCAAATGGCCTGCAGTTTCTTTAGCTGTCCTCCACATAGGTGGTAAAACAGTACTTTTTTGCCAGTGATGAATTCTAGTGGACTAAACTATAGCTTACTTTATGTTGGCTTTTAGGGGATATTCGCCTTTATGTTGTTGAAGGCTTCCAATTGTATCCTTATTAATTCATTACTAGTTCTTGTTGATAACTTACAAACAGCAGATTCTTTTAGTGCGTGGTATTGATCAATACTAATAGATTGGCAATGCTGCTTCATGCCTATACATTTCCTTGAATGGTGACTTACCAATCACCCAATGGTGGCTAACTTTGACAACAGCGCTGAAGGTAACAGCTGATCCCATTTAAATTCTATAGTTGAGGGCCTCTACTTTAGTATCCCTCCTTAGTTTCATTCACTTTCTCCACACTACCTTTAATGGATGGCGTCTGGGGTGGTAAACTGTTGATTCACTTAATAAAGTCTATTAAATCTCACAACATCTGATATGAATTACTTGCCATTATCTAAAAGCAAGACTTGAGAATATCCATTTATGTTTATAACTTGATTGTACAGGAATCAGGCGGTTGATATTACGGTCTAAAGCTTGATTGCTATGGCTTTAACTCACTTGGTAAAGTGGTTATTGGCTAAAAGTTTTCTTTTCTAGAATTCAAGAAACAGTCGCACTATGTCAATGGACACTTTACTGAATAGGACTGTTGCTGGGATCAGTTTGAATTCAAAATGTTTTCCTGACAGATGAAAACTCTTTAAGGCATACACAGCTCCAGTTTCTGGTGGACTTGATTGGACATGAATCCTAATAGAACTCAACTTCAGATATATAATGCCTTATGAATCTTCCCATAGCTGATGGCAACATGCACTTAAAATACTAGTTCCATCAGCTGCCAGGTCTGATGCACAGGTACCATTTATTCCTAATCTTTAAGTTTCCATCCAACACTAGGTGTCTCTTGGAGCATCTTTAAAGACAGTCTTCACCTCGTCAATTCCTCATGCCATTCTTCTTCTGAAGCTCAATATAGTTTATACAGTATATCACTTTCTGGTGCTTGTAGGCATAAACTGGCACTTATGATAGTATATTAGCATTGAGGTGCTTGTTACCTCTCGATGAATGATCATAAAATTGTACCCTTGTATTATACTGCCCATCTGGAAAGGAGTCCGTAGGGATCTTTCATATTATGCAACCAGTGTGGAGTGACACATGATGTGGCACAACCTTAATGTACACTGTACAGGTAGGGTTGGAAATTCTTCACTGCTCAAATCACAGCCAAGCACTTTTTTCTGTTACAGTATAGTTCTTTTCGTCCTTAGTAAACACTTTTGAATAGTACTCATAGGGTGGTCCACCTTTTTTGTTTCGTTTGTCAAGTATCACTATAAACCCAACATTGCTCATATGGGTGTATAGGTAAAAGGTCTTGTTAAAGTCCAGGTGATCCAGGACTGGTGTCTCTACCAATCTCGCCTTTAGATCCTCAAAGGCCTGCTCTTGATTTCAACCCCATTATATGAATAGCTTTTTTTCAACAGCAGTTAAGTGAGGTGTGCAGACAAATCCATAATATGGAATATAAATTGCTGGTAATACCCCATAATCTTGAGGAACACTTAAATGTCATACTCTTGTGTGGCTCCATTACTATTATTGCTTTGACCTTCCTGGCATGAGACTTTATTCTATTGAGACTAATCTTATCCCTGGTAAATTAATTGACTCGCCAGGAAGGTAAAACAGCTTTTTTAAATTTTAGGATTGACACTCACATCCAGGTAAAGACTTTGCAAGTTGTTGAAGATGTTATTGAAAGGTTTAGATGAGATGATAACATCATCCAGATAGATCAGCACACTGGACAGAAAAGATCTTTGATAATTTATTATCACATGTTGAAAGGTGGCAGAGCCGTTACATACCCCTAAAGCATTTTTGTTTGCTCAAACAATCCCTGATTGCTGATAAAGGGAAAACTTTTCTTGATCCTCCACTGAGAGCTCTATCAGGATTCCTACCCAAATTGTAGATTTGGATGAGTTAAACAACAGGATTTGTACCCAGATTAAGGGATTTTAAATGAGTTGGATGACAGGATTTAAACCCAAACCGTCCAAAAAGCTGAAACCATTATCAGGGATGCTCCCTCACAAACTTCCAGCCCTGGAATCAGGTTTTGAACCTGATCTATAAGGCAAATGAATCCCAATTAGGAAATGTGAAATTGATCTTACTTATTATGCATTAAAACTGACTAACGCTTTCCTGATTTCCCTTATATTGTGCAATTTAAGCTTATAAATGGATCTCTCTTCTTTTTGCAAATTTTAAGTTAAATTAGCCAGTTTTTAGGAAGTACCACTCCATACATAGCATATGGAGTAAAGGCTTTTCAATCAAGAAAAGCACAAAAGGTACAATTCACAAAAAGGACCTTTGGGTCCCCTAGCTTTAAATTAAATAAGGACAAGAGATCAAAACCCTGTTCCTAACACAACTTGTGCTCCCCTTCCAGGTACACACTGATTTAAAGGTGTAAAAATATATATAATATAAAATAAAAATAATGATGGAGAATACCAAATAGGCGTTAGATCCTTCTCTGGATCCAAAAACGCCTTAACTTTGTGGTAAAATTACTTAATTTGATATGGAAGGAACAATGAAATTCACCATTTGAGCAACATCAACTTGACATCTTGTGATGCAACTACTGAGCTAAAAATTAAATCTGGCAGTTAACACCACTTGTCTTACCATTTGGCTCTTTGTGCAACCCATGAGCGGATATATTCAATAATCGAAGTATCAACATTTTACAAAGTTAAATGGATGCTCTCCATCACTCACGTATCTCAAGAAATAGCAGTTCCTCTATGGGTAAAGCTGCACCCCTAGTGTCCATGCATGTCCATTGCTTGAAACCCCCTCCCCAGCGACATGTTCAAGCCATTTTTTAAAAAAATAGTCCCAGGTAAAGGGAGCATCTTCTCTTTCAAATTTTTTTTGAAAGTGCAAGGGAGGAAGCTACTGACACCCAACAACTCAGATACCTAGCCAACTGTCTTAGTTTAGTAGTTCAAAACATTATGAAAT
>JAKSZP010008317.1:0-78694 GCA_022478985.1 Massospora cicadina
AAATTTGGCCCCAAGTCCCACATTACCAGCAACAACATTGCCACCTTCACCACCCTTCCCAAAGTTAGCCTCAAGGCTAAGAAAGCCCTATCCAGATATCACCACCCTCCTCATAGCAAAATTTGAGCTACAAGCCCCACTCTGCTAACTCAACCCCCATTTTTGAGTATGCACCCATGCCCATGCTCTCAGCGCTCTGCCATACACTGTCCAACACAGAGAAGGAAGACAAGCCTCTTAATCCCCACTCACCGCCCACCATGGATGCATAGCAGTTTATTGCATCTGACCTGATTGGATCACTTTAGTTTTTTTACTATTTTTCGATTTGGTTTGAGTGATACGCTCATCTCTTTCTGTTTGTTAAATTTTAGTTTAGTATAAGTTTGCTCCTTGGAGCTTGATATTGTCTGTCCCCTGATCAGCTTGCCTCTGTTAGATAAAAAAAATTCGGCACTTGTGTTTTAAATAAAATTTCTGCCGCCTGGATTTTATTATTCTAAGTATCTTAATTTTTAATTTATCTAATAGACAGATATCAGATTCATTTATAGTCATAGAAACTAGTCTACCCTGCGGCCCATGCTTTTATATGTTGTGGTTTATCTTATTGATTTACTATTAATTAATTCCCTAACTTCCTTCCAGCACAACTCTTAATCCCTCAAATTATGGCTATCAACGCCGTGGCTTTGATTACCATAACGCTTCCCATTTTTTAGCATACTATATCATGTTCCCCTAAGCATAATAAGAATATTAATAACAGGGTCTTTATATTTATTTTGGCCATCCTCCAGTAATTTGATTACATCCAATATAATACATCTCTATTATTTCAATGCCTTGAGTTATAGCGATTTTCTTATGACCCAATTTATATAATTACTGTTCTAGTCTACTTTTTGGAGTGCTGCTTAGTGACAATGAAAAAGCACCAATGAGAACTCTGGTAGAAGTAGGGTATCTGGGAGGGTTTTTCATATTAATGTGTATTTTTTTCTCAAGAAGAAGTGAGAGTCAACCAGTAGGATGACTCGAGTGAGCCTGTGAGCCTCTCAATTTATTTGTTGCTACTTTGCTCTCTTTTTTATAAAACAAAAACTTTGTTGCTGTATATATGGTTTATTCTGCTATGTTTTGGTCAAAATACTGTCTTTAAACAGTACTTATTGTTTTGGTGTATTGACATGTGCGCTTGAGATATGACTTCCCAGCACTGTTGCAACATTTGGTGCTCACTACAGAGAGCACACCTTGCTTCACTGAGCATTTTGTTATAAAGGATAAATTCTGATAATCCAGTCAAGGACTACCTCAAGGGAGGTAATGCCACCCTCTGATACTGAAGTTGCTGACACAAGGTCCAGTCAAATCATTCAGACAAGATTTGACAATTACAAGTGGAGCTGAAGTCTCACGTTGGCTAATTTCTGATTCTCTATTATTTTATAATTGCCAAGTGGAAATCTAGTACTTGATATGGCAAGTAATTAACGCCACTCTAATGGCCTTAATACCGATTAAGGTGGAGCTGTTCACTCCATTACCAATCTGTACCAAGATCTTGACTCCTTAAGTATGGAGCTTAACACTCAGGGACAAAATGTATGGCTCTTAGTAAGTGTAAACATTACTTTATAAAGCAGACTTTCTGACCACATCCTAAGCAATTGTTAATATTGAAATCACAATACAGGTGAAATGCTGTCATTTTAAGTGGAATGATGAATCAATTTGATTCAAAGATTTTCCAGTATATTTGCAAGTGTCTCCAGGTCCAGTTACTCTGAAATCCTTCTGATGGAACATGGTAGTGAGGGTGATGTGGCGTGGGTTACATGTAACTTGCCTGCTGTCTTTTCAATCGTTCTTTACGTTGAAGCTTCTTTGAACCCTAAAAATATGGCGTCTCACAGCCATGTCACTCTCCCTCCTTTTATTAGTAACCCAGGAAGTCAGATAAGGAAACTGAAGGCACTTTGGCCCTTCAGCCATATGAAATTTCTATTTACCTTGTTAATTTACTAAAGTTTGACGAGAAGGTGAATGTGCACAAATTTTTGGATCTATTTGAGAATAATATGGGGGGAGCATCTGAGACCACAAAGCTGGAAGCAGCAATGAATTCTTTGGACTCTGAAAGTCAGGGGTTAGCTATACCAAAACTAAAGATGGCTGAAATTCCTACTTAACGCTAGGGATCTTCTTATCAGGAAATTTTCCAGAGCCAAAATGTTGACTACTCTGAGAATAAATTTCTTCAATACATAGTTATAAGAAACAACCTATTTAGATGATTGCTGAACATTTTTATTTAAAGGCACAGACGCTGTCTGGCTAACTTTATTTTTGATTTTGATGCCCATATTGCTCTTTACCATGCCTGTCATCCCTACACGGAATTGTATCATGTTCTGATGCCTGTCCTGAATGAGGAGAATGATATTACCCATACACTAAATTATATCCATCGTTGAGCTGCCACTTTTGAGGTTCCTAGCCAAAGTCAATAGGATCCGCATGTCTAACTCAACTGGGGTATCACCCAACTAAGAACTTAGCCATATGGCCCTTGTTCTGAGACGCCTGATAATAAACTGGGTCATCTGCTATTTTTACAAGATTTTAAGGAATAATTCCAATCGTTGCCCTAATTTAAGTTCTAAGCCTACGGGTTCATTTGGTGAACCCTTTGAAAGAAGTGGACTTAAAAAAGTCAGAGCGGAGTAGAACAGGGGTTTTTACATATGCTTATCCTAAAAAATCCCAATTATAAGGAAACTCTAGCCCCACTTTCCATCCAGGGGAAGTTTACAATGACGCCTCGCCTCCAGAAGTTCAATGAGTAATAGCTAATGATAGGGTAGAGGTTATCAAATGCTCCATGAAAGAATGAGAAGCTAAGTTGGTAACAAAAATAGTAGTGAAGCCCTACGCTCAACAATTAGTAATACAAGATCTTCCAGTTACCTCTGCTTATATCGCCAAATTTAATGGGGTCCAAGTGGCAATGCCTACTGATTCTTTGGCGGAATCCAGCCCTCAGATAAGCTTGGAGATCCATACTCATTTAAGTCAAGTGGTTTGTTTGGATGTCCTCATGATAAATCCACCAGACGCTTACTTATCAGAATTCACTTATATTACTATTTCAGTAAATAAGCTAAAATCCCGCGCAATTGTTGACAGTGGGAACCAATTAATATTGTGTCCACTAAACTGGTAGCGAGACTGAGCCTCACTACTGACATAGATTATAAAAAATCTATGGTACTGTGGGCCTTAGACCACAACTTCAGAATGGATCATATTGTTCCTTGACTCTGCTATTTGTCTAAACAGTGATTTCCGCTCCCACTATCATTTTCCCAAATCAAAAACTATGACTTCCTTATTAAGACTTCATTTATGAGATCTCATAGAGTTAAATCTGTTTATGAGGAAAATGATTTATAAATTAATGGACAACTACTTCTGAAATTTTATAGCCCTAAAGATGAGGCCCCAGCAGCTCAAAAAAACAAGGGTTTATCAACCTCTTGTTTAGGAAGGTATAGTTCCTGTGGGTACCAGTGAGTATGGGGTTGTATGCAGTGGGGACTGAAATTAATTTGAAAACACCCTCAAAATTATATGGCAAAATATTTGGTCAATTTTGTTGTTTTAATATAGAAGCTGTCACTGCTCCTGAGATTATCCTCCCCACCCAATGTGAAATTCAGGTGCTTCTAGCTAATCTTCATGCATAACCTATTCAGATAAAGCAGCATCATATATCATTTTTGTGCATCTTTTACCAGTCAAACAAGTTCATAATATGTATGCTTTTTTTCACTTTAATAAACTAGCCTTAGCAGCACTGTTGATTAATCCATTTGCTTTCTAGTACCTTGGGAAAGTCTTTTTGGGTTAACAAAGGAAGAGAAAACCCAAACACTAGCCCTTTAGAAAAATATAGTTTTTTTCAAAAGATGTCTGTGATTTGGTTTGTGCACAAAATGTAATTTATCATATAAATACCAGAAATCATTGTTCAATTTGCCTTTGTCTGATTAGACGTTCAAAAGCACAGATAAAGTTGTTAGTACAGAACTTTATCAGCTGGTGCAACACGGGATGCTAGTGCCCTTCAAGAGCCCTTGGACATACCTGGTGTTGATTAATGATATTTAATGGTTCAACCCGTGTAATGTAGACTACTGCATTCTTGATATTATTACAAAAATGATTCTTATCATTCATTGCGGATTGATGATGTGCTAAAACACTTGAGTGGCGCTCAATAGTTTTCAGGGATGGTTTAGTTTCTTGCTACTGGAAGATAGAGCTTCCCAAATAGGAGAAGTAAAAATGTGCCATAGTTACAGTTTTGAGCCTCTACCAATCTACTAGTTTGCCGCAAGGGCTGTGAAATGCCCCCACAATTTTTCAGTGGGCTATGGATAGTATCCTCAATGATTTGCAATAAGTCCTGTGATCTCATTTTATTTTAGATAATAATATCTTTTTTAGAACGTTCAATGAACACCTACAACATTTGGAAGGAGTCTTCTGCCAAATTGCCAAGGCTGAACTGAAGATCAAGCCACATAAGTGTAACTATTCTAAAAGCAGATGGATTATCTGGGAATTTGTCATGGATAAACATGGCTAGTGGCCCCAGTTGGAATATGTTTATGAAATTGAATACATGGCTTGACAGTAGCAAGTGCAGCATTCAAGTTTTTCTTTGGAATGATTGGCTATTGCCGCACATCTGTAAAAACTTCGGCAAGATAGTGTCATGGAAATGGCAGAAGAAGCTTAGACTGGCCTGCCAGTCGGGATATGTGAACACCCAAAAAGCAAGCCATAATGCCAGAGGCATTGCTGATTGTACGACTTGATATGGAGCTGGGAAATGTGATACCACGAAGTGGTGGTGTAACAACAGGGTAAGAAGTGTCCCAACGGCAAACCACACTGAACCCATTCCCACCTCAGTGGTTCTAACTGCAGGAGGTGGGATTACTGGGACAGTCTTGACGAGATTCTTGGATTGAGAGGCCAACTCATTGGGGGCAATAGGGAGATGGGTTCCCTCTATTCATTGTTGTACATAGGGCCATAAAATCCACATGTATTGTTGTCAGAAATTCATAAGAGCGGGGTTGTAAGACCAAAAGTGTCTGACTCGCTGGGCCCAATCGATGATAGGGGGAGCCATGGTGACCAAAAGAATTGGTAAAGCCCACCTGGAGTGCGGGTTGATGGGCCACCATGGAAATGCCATCTGGGATGTGGTTAGAACAGAAAATAAAGAGAATTTTTTTTATTAGCAAAAATTTATTGGGAAAGGAAAGTAAGAAAATTGACCTACAATTTTCTCAGTGCCATGCAACTGATTAAATAGTGGTTGATTGGGTAGTGACAGGATGGGGTCAGGACCCAACAAATTTGGCCTGACCAGCGCATTGTTTGGGAATGGGGGGGTTATTCTTTGGGAATTGACATCACAAAATTTGGGTGGCGGGCCAATTCTCTGTCAGTTTGACCTCAAACGTCTGAACCAGGGCTCGACTACATTTCTGACAATTAGCACAATGGAGTTTGGCCCAATGGGTGATGGGAATCCCCCAAGGCCATCCCTTATAGGGATGGGTCCATTTGGTTGGGAACGGGTTTAGGACGGCCAACCCGCCCACACTCAGTCATTTAACTTTTCATTTGGTCAACAGCAGCACACTGGTCACAATGCCCAAATTACTATTTGAGGGCTTCGAATCTTCTTGATAGCACCCAATATTTGTTCAACTGGTCTGGAGATTGAATTGGAACTGTCAGGTGATCCAGCTGATATCTCATTATTCATGCTTTTACAGTCATTCAAATTTTGGGCATCAGCCAGATTGCTGACCAAATTAAACCCGACCAATTTCAATTAGGTAGTCTCAGCACAGATTTCACTAATTCCCTGCAACAGTTCTGCCAAGGTAAGTGTGGGTTTTGGAGGTGAGATTTGAAGCAGATGAGCTGTTACCCATCGCTCATCTACTACGTGAGCGAGGTCGCCCTGAGTGATGAGAGGTACCACCATCCTCTTTGGTGTCTTTTTATTCAGGAACAAGAAGATGGCCCAATCAAGAGCTAAAGGATGTTCCCTGAGACTTACAAATAGGTGAACATCTATTTCATCTTTTATAAATGTTATATCCTTTTAGTGGACTGGAAAGTTTTCTATTGCCATCTAATAAGCTCAGGCTTAACTTTACCTAAGCGCCACTGTTGATGTACCCTAATTAAAAAGACCAATTATTGTTAAAATGTATGCTTCTCTCACCACAATGGGTGGTGTTGCTTAATTTGATTTTGAGGGAATTGAGCATCCTGTAAACTTTTACAGTCAGAAGTTAGATGCCCATAAACGGAATTATAAAGTAACTGAGAAGAATGCCTGGCAAACATTTATGCATACAAACAATTTAAGTTTACACAATGAAGTGTATTTCACTGAAGTAATCAGTCACGACTCCCTTTATTGGCCAAAATTTGAAGGAGCTGGAAGGGCGGCTGACTAGATGCGCTTTGAAATTACAAGCTTACAACATCAAATCTAGCACTGACCCAGCGTCAAGCATCAAAACGCCGACAAGATATCTCAACTGCCCTCTGTAGCCTTAGCAGCTGATGTGGCCAGTGCTTTATTTGATAGATGCTGACCCAAGGCTATGACATTGAACTGGAGGATGTTTAGCGCTCCTTAGAAAAATTAAGGATAAACACTGTTATCAAAAATGGTAAGCTTCAAAAAAAAACAGTAAAGATCATTATTATTGGATACACTGGCCAACAGAGCAGACTAATATTATTATTGGGTCCAACATGCGATGGTGCATAGCATTATAAGAAAACGCTTGACCTTTTAAAAGGCACCACTATTAGAATCTATTCAATTAGATATTCGTGAGACCTTTCACTTTCATAAAGAATGTCAAGTGGACAGTCCCTATTGGAAAGCCACCTCCTACCAACTGGTTAAACCCAACTTTGCTTGGCGTACTGTATCTAATGATGTTGTAGGCCCTCTGGCTAACACATATGTTAAAATAAATTTATAATCATGGCCATCAATCACCTTACAAAATGGGTAGTGGATAAAGTGGTCAGGGATTTAGGTACCATGACAACAGCTAAGTTCTTTTTAGAAGATAGTCTATATTGGCCTAGATGCCCTCTACTTCTGCTTGACTGACAATAGGACTGATTCAAGTCACAGATATTTTCTGGACTAAACGACTTGATAAACAAATGTAGGGTTTTATCAACGCCCTATCACTCTGAGACCAATAGAACCATCAAGCAAGTGAAAGGTACACTTTGGATTTTGTGCAAGATAATTATGGCAAAGGTGTCCAACTGGAACCTTTTCTTGCCTTTCCACCATTTTTGCTTATAATATCTTATCATTTTGGTCATGGGGCATTCCTCATTTGCTTTACTTCATGGGAAGTAGCTAGCACTTCCCCCAAATTTCATAATCATGTGTCACTCATGAACAATTGACTCCCTAAAAGTTATTTGAAACTTTTTCACAGACACCAATAAAACTACAAAGTGCAGAATATTGTAATGTGCTGCCTCAGAAAAGAAGATATGAAAGGGATAGCGGAGACTGGTGGCCATTACCCAACTTTAATGTAGGGGAACTTGTTCTGTAATACAATAATATGAATTCTTGAGTACTAGAAAATTAGAACACATATGGAAGGTTTTTTTGAGGCCATCAAGAAGGCATCCATAGATGCTTAAACTCTGAAAATCCTGTCAAGGGTCACCTTATTAATTGGGTGCATGCTAAGTTCTTGAAGAAATTTCAGCAAAGTTCTAGGCCAACGGCCCCCAAGCTCTCAAATAGTTAGTTGATCCCCTCAAATATTTGCTCCCTGATGTTTGTTCAATTAGGGTGAAATGTTGTTATTGGATTGACTAACCATCTGGGTTATATTGTTTTAATTATCTTAATTCCTATTTTATCTAGATAGTAGGTATCTGATTCATCTATAGTCATAGTAATCAGTTTATCCCGCGGCTTATGCATTTATAAGTAGTGTTTTATCATATTTATTTACTTTTCAAAAATCTCTAAATCCCTTCCAGCAAGCGCTCATTCCCTTAAATTATGGCCATCAACGCCGTGGCCTTGATTACTATATCTTCTCCTGTTTTATTTAGTCTACTATTTTGTGCTACCCTGTTCCAGTGTAAAATAAATGGTAATAGGGTCCTTATATCTATTCTGGCCATCTGCTGGTATTTCAATTACATCCATCATATTGCATCTTTCTATAGAAATTCCTTGAGCCCTAAATATTCGCTTTCTGACCAAATTAGATTTTTATTTTAGTCTACCAATCTAGAGTTCTGCTTAGTAATAATGGAAAGCACCATTGAGAACTTTGGTAGAAAAAGGATATCTAAGTGGGCTTAAGTGGGCTTGCCATCAGGAGGGGTAATTTTTCTTTAAAAGCTGTGATAGCCTACTTGAAGAATACTTGAGTGTGCATGTAAGCCTCTGGCAGTATTTGATACTACAGTGCTCTCTCTTATTTTCTTAAATAAAAACCTGATTGTTGTAAATACAGTTTCTTCAGTTAAGCTTTGGTCTAAGTAATGTCTTCAAATAGTACTTTGTGTTTTTTGGTGTATTGGCCTGTGCACTTGAAATATGAAGCCCTAGCACCAATTTCAACAACTTGTCAATGGGAATTTCTCCTTTCATGGGAAACCATGGTTTTAATCCAAAGATGGTAGAAGACCACCTCAAAGTCTAAACGCTTATGCAAACAACTTAGTGACCAAGATGAAGTATAACCTGAAACCATTTTGTAAGAAAATCTATATAATCCATTGAAACACAAAATAGGAATGGACGCCCAATGTTCCAAGGCACTTGTGCTAAAAGTGGAAGATCTGATGATAATTAAAGCGAAGAATTACTTGGTCCCCACAAACTGTAAGAAACTTTGCATGGTCACCCTAAGCCCATTTGAGGTCATCCATAAGATTAACATGGTAGCTTTCAAGCTCATTTTTCTTAAAGGAACGCTTGAAGGCTCAGATTTGCACATTTTTAGCTTAAAAATCAAGGGCCCACTTCCTGTGAGGCTCAAGCCAGTTTACTCTGACAACCCTTGGTGAGGCTAAGTATGAAGTCAAAAGAATCCTGTAAACAAAGATTATCAAGGAAGGCGTTGTTACCTAGTCAAGTAAGCAGCTATATATGGAAAAGTCCTCCTGGAAAAAGAGCCAACGACTGCTCTAATTGATCAAAAAGGCCAAAGAATTTTGGGTCTAGAGGGGGCTTTAATAAAGTGAGGTTGCTACAATGGTTAAGGAATTACCTGACTGCCACATAGCCCTGAACTTCCCGATTGTAAAGATTGGGGTCAACAGGTGACTTCCAAAAGCAAAGGCCTTAAAGATGACAATCAGATGAATCAGATGACATATAAATCTAATTCATAAGATGGTTCTAAGAGGAACTTTGTTCTTTTAAATGGCAATCTGATGCATCAATGCCAAGGAATCGAAATTAATAGACAAAATGGGTATGATGACAAAGGTTGTCATTATAGCTGGTGTTGGGATTTCACCAAATTCTTCCATCCCTAAATCTATTACCACTAATATTCCTCAGCCAGTTGCTGAGGAAAATTTAATGAATTCAGTCTCATCAAGTCTTCTACACACAATCACGCTTATACTTAAGCAGGTAATCTCAGAAGACTCAATCTCTCAGAGATTGAAAAGATCAGTCAAAGGCAAACCTCTAAAACCTATTAATATTAAGTATTTTTACTAATAAATTATTATGTCTATTTGTGAGTTAGTAACTAAAATTATATATCAGAACTTTGATTTTTGGAGAGTCTACCTACGTAACTTTAAAAAAAGCCTGCCATTTTTTGAAGTGAATTTGAAACTTCAAAAGTGGTGCACACTACAGGGGCCACTCTGAGTTATGCACCAGTAAAATTGGTGACTAATACAATGGATTTTCCTTTTATGCTTGAAGAGTCTCAGGACCATGAACAGTAGTATTTGGCACTGGGTTCGTTTTACTAGGACCAAACTTCTCAGGGCGCCATCCAAGTTGGAATTCTGTGCCAATCTAGAGATTAACGATCCAACTTAAGTTCTATTACGAATTTCAAACACTATGAAGCTTTTATTAGACACCATCCAGAAATTACTTGATGAGGAACTTTTATTCAAATCCGTTTTACTTGGTCTTGGGCCAGTGCTGTATCCTCTACCATGAGGGATTTATATCAACCCTTTCGGTTGCCTAAGGTTATTACTGAGCCATATTAACTCCAGTTTGTGCATCCTGCGTTGTATCACTTGTTGCAAGTAGTGGTAGTACATCATCAGAGGATATTAAACCTTTTAATAGGACTTCAATCTTTGAACAATTATGTCTCTTAGTTCTTCAAATCTGCTTCCAAGTTTAGTTGGAATAATCAAAATGAAACTATTGGTAACATCAACCTCTAATGACGTACAGCAATAAAACACTTAACTTGACCAGAGTATATCTAGATCCTTCAACTCTCAGTTGGTGGAATGAGTTCAGGAGATACAAATCAAATAGAGATAATATTAACCGCTTCTTGAGCCAAATTCAGGTTGTTGAAGAGAAATTTAGAAACCACCTCTTTCAATTGGACCAATTATCTAAAAACTTTCAAATTCAAGTCAGCAATGTGGAGGGAACCCCAGAGTTATGGGCCCACCCAGAGTGCCAGGTCCTCTCAGACCAGTGGGTACCCCTGGACCTATTGGGCCCAGTGGACCTATGGGACCTAGAGGGCACTCAGGACCTTCTAGATTAGTTTCCCCAGACCAGGTGGACCTCTTGGTCCAGTAGGGCCACCTGGACCTCCCAGACCCCTGGGTGCTGTTGGGCCTCCTGGGCCTCCTAGACCCCTTCAATCCTCTAGACCTGAAGGCTCTGGTAGTCCGCCTAATTCTAATCTTAGTTCACTCTCTGAGATGATTGAACGGTTGAAAGTGTAAGTTCATAAAGTAACCCTGGCTTTTAATTTGACTCTTTATGGAACTCCTATCAATCCCCTATTGGCGCCCCAGTCCTTATTTATAAGATGAATAACCTAAGAAAATAGGAGTAAGAATACTGATATTCTACTACAAGCATGTGTCTCAAGTGTAATATGCTTCAGTCTAATATTGATTCCTTAGAGCTTAGATTCAAGGAAGAGCAGGAACAAATTCTTTATTTACCCAAAGAATAGATGCCAAAGTGGGTTATTTGGAGTTAAACCATTGGATAAATATGATTTTCATTGAGGTCATGTAATGGGTGGGTTTGCGCCAATACACAACAAATGAATTGGGCAGCAAGAGTCAAGTTACTGACCATACTAGGGACAGGCCTGCAGAAGCCCATCCCCAAACCCAACTGTCATGTCATTGCCACGTATTCTTGTACCACTGTTCCCACAACGCTGCACATCAACAGCAGGTTCTGGGACCAGGAAAGGGCCAAGAATGAAGCCAACGCCACTTTAAGCTCACTGGTTGAACTCATAGTTCCAATCTGATCTACTTATAATTTAAAATAAAATTATATTTTATTTTTGAGTGAGTAAATTATTCTTTATTTGTTTTCCTGTTTTTTTGAGGTTTTGTGTGCCAATTAGGGCACCCAGTGCAGGCAACTTTGTAGGATGAAACCTGAGGTTTTGCCCCCCACCTCACTGGGGCTGTGAAAATCTAAAAACCACCAAAATGGGACCAACTGCAGGTGGGGTAGCTCACACCACCCCCAAACTGGTATATTCTTTTCTGTTTGGTACACCAGGTAGCAAAGGCTACCCACCCAATTCAGAGATATGCCTCTCATCCCTTACTGCGAGGAATGAGCAGACTGACACCCAAATTGGACTTACTTGAGTAAAGAGGATTGCCATAGCTTTCTACAGCTAAACCTAGACGTCGCAAGACTATGGCCATGGAGCTTGTTGCCTGTATTCTTTCTGAAGGGAAGCAACGCTGGTTTATGGCAAGCCATAGACCATACATCACCTCCCTCCATATCGTGCACCAGACCCTAAACCCCTCCTTATCTTCAAGCAGACTTGGTGGGGCATACGCAGTCAAGATCTCTGACCATGTGAGATGACCAGAGAATAACTTACACCCTGATTGGTATTCTTCATACCATAGTTGAACACTACTCTACACAGCATCCACTTCTGGACACTCTGTGAAGATGTGCTTTGCCGTCTCCTCCCCTCCACACACCTTACAGGCATACAGAAAAACATCTTCCTTATGCTTACTCCACTTTCTCAGAGTCGCCCCCAGTGACAAGGATGTTGCTGCGGAGTTGGAAGAGAAAGATCTGAACTGGTATAGACAGCATCCCTTAATCCTCCTCCCCCACAGGTCCATCAAGCCAGGTCACATTTTGCAAATGATCCTGGACAAGTACGTCGAGCAGAGCTCTCTGTCTTGTAACTTCTGGAACCTGGCAGTTGTGAAGTCTGAGAGGCAGACACCGCTACCTCCCCCCACCTTACGCCAGTCCCAAAGGACGAAGAGGCTTTCCCGTCTGGAGTATCTCCATCCTTCTCTTCCTCATAGGAACATCCGCTGATCCTGCCCTCCACAACCTTCTGAACGGGATTCCCCAGCCTCTAATGCAGCCAGAGACATAATTGCTTACCTCCAGCAATAAGGCAGTTCAGTTGCTTCCACAAAGTCCCATGCCTTCCTTACCAGCACCTTGGAGGCACTGGAAACATTATTAGCTGCTTCCACTCTAAGAACTTTCCGGCCATCGTAAACAAAAAGTCCCCCCCAGTGAACTGCCACAATAAAGTGCTTGAAGGCCTTGCTCAGATGAGGTTCCATCTCCAGTCCCCAAGCTCCTCATCAAAGTGGAATCGCCAAAATTCTTTCAATGGTCCACTCTCCACCCTCTAATCTACCCTTGCTGTCCACCCAAGCTCTAAAGTAATCCTTCCAGTAGCCTAGTAGGTTTCGCATGCTTGGAATGGCCCCTTGTTTGATGCCCCATCTAACACCAAGATCCTTGTTTGAACTGTCCTTGCAAGCCTTAGAGAGGTAGTCTTCCAGTATTGGAGACCAACAAATGGATTTTCTTTCCCGAGTGACCCATGCAAACCATCTCAGCTGCAGTGCTTTGATCATGCTCCCAAAGTTAATCATACAGATTCCCCCCTTCTTCACCTCCTGACACAAGTTAAAGTAACTGGTTTTTGACGCTCGCCCTCGCCAAATGAACTGGATTATTGGAATCTGTATTCTTCTGATGGAAGATGCCAGTGGTGGAACAAATCTGGCAATGTACCATAGTCTGGAAATAATGAAAGTGTTCATGACAATGGCCCTGCCCCAAATAGATAAGTTGAGCCATTGCCATTTCCAAGCTGCTTTTTAAGGTACTCTTCAAGTTTGAGCTAGATTTCATATGGCGACGTTTGTCCAGAGATGGGACACCCAAGGTACATAAACTCCTCCCCTGTTGCCATCCAGGGGATCGAGCTCTTTTGTGCCACACCCAACGTCACCGTTCTGTCAATGGTCCAAGACCTGGATTTTGACAGATTGACCTTAGCGTTGCTTGCGTTCTGGTACATCTTCAGAGTGTTCATCACCAAATTCTCCTCCTCCTCTGACGAAACATAAATCCATGTATCATACGCAACCATTGAGTGAGAGTACTCCTCGCCATTTTTGGTAAGTTTTCTCTGGT
Source organism: Massospora cicadina (assembly GCA_022478985.1). Taxonomy (NCBI): domain Eukaryota; kingdom Fungi; phylum Entomophthoromycota; class Entomophthoromycetes; order Entomophthorales; family Entomophthoraceae; genus Massospora; species Massospora cicadina. The sequence goes on from JAKSZP010008317.1 coordinate 13,787, forward strand.
ATGAACTTCTGAGAGCCACTGAAAGGATCTCTATTGAAAGGACAAACAACAAGGGATATAAAGGGTCTCCCTGACGCACGCCTCTACACACCTTAAAGGGGTTGGAGAGGACCCCATTAATATTGACAACTGATGAGGCCTTCTCATAAATTGCTTTAAGAAGTCTCAACAAATTCCCTTGATTCCAACCCTACTTAACACTTCCCAAAGAAACTCATGATTCACCCGATCATACGCCTTCTCTTAATCAAGAAATCAGTAAACACCCCCCTCTGGTAATATTGTTTACTTGCCCACTCTTCTATCAGGTAAAGCAGCATCAAGTTATTAGTAATTGAGCATACTGGGATAAACTATTCTGCTCTTTCCAACAACTTCCGCCACAACCCCCTTTAGTCACTTTTTTAGAATCTTCATTAAGATCTTGTTGTCAACGTTAAGCAGAGTCAAAGGCCAATAGTTCCCCATGAGGGAGGGATCGCCTTATTATACAACACCACCACACCCTTTGAAAATGCTGGCTTGATTATACCAGAGGCTAAGGTTGATTGTAAAGCTCATCAAGCATCTCAGACATTTTTTCATGAAATAGCTTGAAGAGCTCCAAAATCAACCCATCCTCCCAGGAGACTTTCCATTCTTGCCTTTGCGGATGGCATATGACACCTCCAATTTGCGAATCTTGCTACATAGGTGCAGCTGAATCTCCTTTGGCAGTACCCCCAGTCCGCTTAAGAGTACTTTGGATGCCTCTGGGTCATTATCAGAGGGGCCGTAAAGGTCCTCATAGTAGGATTTGGCCACATCAGCCATTTGGTCTTCATCCTTCACCTCAACTCCCCGTCAAAAGGTGACAATATCCTCACTGAAGGTCTGAATACCCCTACTGCCTTGTGGAGTAGGGCCACATTTCTGTTAGAATCCTCGTCCCATCTATACTTCTTTTGTTTTAGGCTTTCCTACCATGAAGGCTACCTTCAATTTCGCATACATCTCAGCCTTAGCCGTGTAGGCAGATGCCCCCATAACCATGACCTGCTTGCAGGTACTCTTGAAGCTCCTCTCCAATGTTTCATACCTCGAACGCATGGCCCTAGCTGCCTCCCAAAGATTTCACAAGCCATCTTGAGATCAGCCTTAATCCGCAACCATTTTACTGGCGCATCAGGATTCTTCATCACCTCAACTTCTTCCTTATGATATCCTGAAGTGGACTCCACTTTAGAAGTTCAGGGTTCAGTATCCAGATCCCTTTCCCACAGAAGCAACCTGAGGGTTGCTGATTTTCCAGTTCTAGCCTGTGGTCTGAAGCACCTATATCATGATTCTGAAGGATCAACTTGCAGTGACTCAGGAGAGGCTGAGGCACTGACACGAGGTCAATGCGGGAGAAATGATCCCCCTGGATGTGAATCCACCCAGTCTCCCCCTCCTCACTATGGCCAGCTTTCCACACATCCAGTAGGCCGAGGTCAATCATTAAACCAGCCAACTCGTGGGCTCCAGGATCAGAACTCCAGTTGCCTGAAGCCCCAACACTGTCATCCCTAAAGAGGACACAGTTCATGTCTCCCCCAGCACTACCAACCCTCCAATGCCTTCCTCCTGAATCCTTAGGCTGACCTTCTGGAAGAAGGCCTTCCGTTCATATCCAGAATAGGGCGCATATATGCCAATAAACCAAATTGACTCTCTCCAAACAGTGACATTACTGACACTGCTCTTCCAGGAACCAACACCCTTTTATCCAACACCTTGACCTTGTCCGCCCACCAGACCAAAATACCCCCCTTTGGCTTCTCCCCTCCCTCTTTCCCTCCCCTAAGGGCGAGTCTAAGTTTGGTTGATCCACCAATTGAGAGTAAAACAATTGTTTCAGAGGAAACTGGAAAGCCCAGTCCTTTTCCACTATAGGCTTATACTTAGTCTCAGTGAAGAAGCTGATATATATCCCATGTTTTTTTAAATGGAGTTTCACCTGCTGCCGCTTATTGATTCCATTCAGATCCCGCATGCTAGAAAATTAAACCCTGATCACCATAGGTTCAAAACCAAAGAGGCCTCGGTGTTAGGATCTGGGGGTCCCCATCCTCTTCTGCCTCAGCTGGTTTATTGGGACCACATTTCTTCCTCACCTTTTCAGTATTAGACTGGGATGGGGGTGGAGGCTGCTCAATCACAACAGCCTCTGGAATCTTACCATTGCCAGGGTCCTCGATAGACCCCTCTGCTTCAGTTGGAGGCATTGGGTTAGAAGGCATTGGCCCACTATCGCTAGCAGGCAACACCTCCCTCACCTCCATCTCTTCCCCTTTGGGCCTTGCACGCTCTGTCACACCCACATCCTTTATGGTCACCCACCTTTTACACAATTGAGTGATGGGGAGAACCCCATCCATTTGGGAGGCGACCAACTATATAATGTCCTTTGCGGACTGTGACAAAGCGCCACTCAGCTCGATTTGGAGTCTAGCTGCTTCCCTCGCCTTCTGGGGATGCTTTGACTCCTTGTTGACCTTCTTCGCGCTTTTCAGCACTCCATTCACCGCCTCCAAAGTGATTCCAGCTGCAGCCTCCTCCCTTGATTTTGCTGACATCTCAGTCAGCTTCTCCAACGCCTTCTGGAGAGCCAACTTATCCTTCTCAGAGGACTCCATTACTGGCGCCCCGTGCTAAGCCTGCTAGGCTTGGCCGCTGCTGCAGGAGGTTGAACCTGAGGACATTTGGCTCTGACATGCCCCTTCGCACCACACAAGAAGCACCTGTCCAGTGGTACCACAGGGACACTCCAGGTCCCCACAGTGACTGAATGAGGTAACTCCCCATATGATTTCGAAAGTTCAACCTTCAAAACCCAGTCCCCAGATCCTACAGTGAACTTTTTCAAGCTACCGTCCTTCTGTTTCAAGTTCTTTACCAGCTTTTTCTCATTAAAGGAAATCACTTTACCAAAGACTTTTAGCTGAGACATCTTGGCCCCTTTAATGATTACAGGTGGTACCTCCCTCTTAATGAACCTTCTGATCTCAGTGCTGATGTTAAGATATATGGCCTCCTCGTTCTTTGTGCTCAAACTAGCAGCTAAAACTCGTTTCTTTTGAAGCTTAGACTGGAAGTTCATAATTTTCAACTAGAAGCCAAACGTGAAATATGGAGCGGGTCAAACCCACACACCTCAATCACCCTGACCATGAGCATCTCCTTAGACCACCCAGTCTTCACTTACACGGCGTGAACCTTCTTGAGGCTATCTCCCTCATTCTCGCCGTCAGATCCTTGGATGGGTCAGAGTTCCTCGCTTCAAAAAGCTTGGTACTGACACCAAATCCATTAGCACCCGCTGCAGCAAAAGAGACCGAAGCCCCCTGTGCAGCAGAGGCCATACCTACTGTTGATTTGTTAACGGAGTTGGTCTCTCTGGTTTGGTTTTGTGATGAAGTTTTCTCTCCAGGCCCTTTTTGTGCAAAAACCATCGCAACCCTTTTGGGTTGGTCCATCATTTTGGTACGTGAGTGCTCTCACTTTTGCTGCACCAGTGTAAGCCCATGTAAGCTACTGGCCGCTATCCAGGTTTCAGGCCAACCCAGAAAAAAGTGGTTATTATTGTAGACAGGTAAACCGAATTTCAGCCAATCAGGATTGCCCCACCCTGGTCGCTGAGACATGCTTTTTCAGCGCCCCACCTCACAGGAAAGTAGTGTGACATATGATACGCCCAACTCTTTCCTCCTTCCTGCCCATATCCCCCCAAAGGAGAGTGAAAGCACCCACAAGAACAGGTTGGGGTACAGTCATTAGCTTCCATCCCACCCCCATCCAGGTTAATGCAGGACCCTTCCAGGGCGCCTCTCTGGGTTCTGGTGTTAGCTACTCACTCATGTTTCCACGAGCTTTCCTTGGTTACGCCATGTGAAGGCCCCAGCTTACCCTATCTAGCTCCCGTTTTTCTGTTTTTACTCATAGAATATGCAACTGCCTTTAGGGCCGCGGCGTCCTCCCATAAATAGTGCCCTGCTAGTATGGAATAAGCCTCTCTCCTGGTTAAGCTCTTTTGAACCTTGACCAACACATTGTTAGTGAAGATTCCTCATCCCAACAGATCACCATCCATGCCGCGTGTAAGCCCATCATCATTATGTGGATGTGATTCAGGTTTGGGATGGCAAATTTTCCCATCTCCAACCCTTCCAAGCTTAAAACTCATTGAATCAGGACCATATTTGGATTGAACACCGCTTGATCCAAAACAATGTATGGATCAGGTGCCTCCTGATCTGTTACATCACCCCCTATAAAGACCAGAACTCTTGGATCTTCTCTGAGCACCGTGCACAGTCATCTTTCATTTGCCATGTCACCTCCTCCACTGGATAGCCCCTCCACTTCACCTGAAGTTGCTGCCAGCCTCTCACCCATTTGGCATCCAGTATCCATTCCACCTCAATATTTTGGCACCTCACCTTCCCTAGGGTTTAGCAGTCCTGGACGTTCCAGACCTTCTCCCCTAAATGCCTGTAGCTGAGAAGCATGGATCACCGGATGGACTCTGGAACCTAATGGCAAACTCAGCTTAAAATCGCCCTGATTAATGGCTTGGATGATTCAGTATAGGCTTAAAACTTTGGGCCCAGCTTTTGACTCTTAACTGGGACAGCATAGTTCTTAGCCGCCACCAATACCCAGTCCCCAGGCTCAAACGTTGGATCCAGCACCTTCATTGATCTGCCTGTCGCTTCTGCTAAGATACCGCCTGCTCCAAAATTCCCCATAACTTCTTCCCAATATCTGACATGGTGCGCAACATCTTGTCCGCCCCCTGACATACTCCACCCACAGATCTCCCATTTGATCTGGGGTTATTTCCATGATTCACAAAAAATGACGACATTTCTGTTGAGGACTGGGAATTATTGTTGTAAGTGAACTGGGCCATCTGAACCCATGAAATACAGTTATCCTGTCAATCAGACACGCAACACTAAGATACTGTTTGAGTATCTGGTTCACCCTCTCCATTTGACCATTGGATTGTGGATGATATTCTGAGGACCGGCCAGGCCAGATTTCCAGATTTTCCAGTAGACTCAACCAAAATTTCGAAACAAATTATTGGCCCCCAGTCCAAAATGATCTCATTGGGTAATCCATGTCAGGAGAACACTTCATCAATAAAAATCCTCACTGCATCATTTGCTATAAAACTCCTGGTACATGATAAGCAACTCAGCATATTTGGTAAGTCTATTTACAACCACCATAACCGCGACCTTCCCCTGCACCTTTGGGAGTCCCTCTATGAAATTGACACTAATTGAACTCCAAGGGGCTCATGGTATCAGCAGTGGATTCAACTTACCTGATGATGGTTTTCTCTTTGCTTGACTTTGCACATACCAAATACTCCTGCATGTACTTCTGGACATCCTTAATAAGCCCTGGCCACAAATACTCACGCTACACAAATTCCATCATCTCCCCACTCCTGGATGGCCCACCAGCAGATGATCATGAGGGGCCCAGATTACCTCCCATCATAATGATGGGTTAAACACCCATACGCGCGACTTGTGGTATAGCACCCCAACCCTCTTCATGAAATCTTTATGGTACCTGTGCGGCTGACCCTCCATAATCTCAGCTTTCAGCCTCTGGGAAAATTCCACACTCCTCTGCTTCTGGAAAACATCCTCCCCCAACACACTTCCCCTTCCATCAACATTGCAATTGGTCTGGTTTGAACATTGTAGCCATGTTAAACTCCTCTAATTCCTCCTTCTCATACACAAAAGCCCCATATTAACTCAGCCAATCTGCCAGGACATTCAAAGCTCCCGGCCTGTACTCCACCCAGAAATTATAATGGACCAGCTCCACATGCCATCTGGCCTGCTGCTAGTTCATTTTCCTAGGTTCACGATAGTACTCCAAGGCCTTGTGATCCGTCTGGATAATGAAAGGATGCCAGGCATAGAGCAGGCGATGTTGCCATCCTCGCAAGGCTGCCATCACTTCCAACAGTTCCTTATCATATATTGGGTAGTTTGTTTCTGCAAGGAGAAACTTATGGCTGAAGTAACACACGGGATGTTCTAACCCGTCTTCCCCTTCCTAAAAGAAGTACTGCCCCATAGCATAATTTGAAGCGTCTATCTCAACCACAAATGGTTTTCCAGGGTCCATATGGGCCAGTACCAGTGCAGTAAGTAACCTACCTTTAGTAACTCAAATGCTCATGCTTCTTCCTTTCCCCATACAAACGGGATGTCCTGGGTTAAACGTGTGAGCGGTAAGGCCATCTGAGAAAGATTCTTCACAAACTGACAAAGGAAGTTCAACGTTCCCAAAAAAACTTCACACTCCCATCTAATCCATGGAGGCTTGCCATGCCCACACTGCCCGAGCTTATCTGGACACACTCCCAATCCATTCTGGAATACCACGTTGACCAGGAATGTTACTGAGCTTTAATTGAATTTGCATTTGGTGGCTTCAACCTTAAACCCATATGGCCGATCGCCCCCAAAACTTCCCAGAAATCTCATACATGATCCTCCTGGGACCGCAAGAATACTAGAATATTATCCATATAAGCAGTTCAGCACTAACTGATTATTCCTCTAAGGACATGGTCGATCATCCGCTGGAATACTGCCAGGAATTCCTTAGCCCAAAAGGCATTATACGATATTGGTACACACCTAGGTGGCACTTGAACGCTGTGTATTGCTAATGCTCAGGTTTCACCATTATCTGATTAAATGCATCTTTGAGATCAAGCTTTGTAAACACTGTGCATCCAGTAACCATCAGAACGATATCCTCCAACAGGGGCATCGGATACAGATCAGGCTCTATGACTGTTTTAAACATCAGAAATCCACACATGGGCGTAATTCACCACTCGCTTTTGGCACTAACAATACTGGAGGCACCACCAGAGACATGGAGGGCTCAATTAAACCTTTTTCTAAAATCTATTTCACATGGCCCTCCAATGCTTCTCTGGCCCATTCATTAAGAGCGTAGACCGGAAAACCCCTGGGAAGCTCCATCCCCTCCTTGAACTGGAATGAAAACGCAAAAGAGACATAGGGGAAAAAGGCGAACTTCCAATAGGACCAAATATGTCAACAAAACACTTTACTCAGCTGGTAATTCTACCTCTTGCATCCCCCCTAAGCTCCTGCATCCACTCAGGATGTCACCCCCGACCTCCATCTTCCAAATCATCTGCTGTCCAATCTGTGGCATCAAGGTAATTGTCTTATGAAGCAAATCTATCCGTGTCTGGAAACAATGCCACCATTGCATCCCCAGTACCACGGGATGGGCTAGATTCCTAATTGCACAAAAACCCTCCTTCAACGAAATGGGTTCTGACAAATGACAACCAGGGGCTCCAAATGCCACGATGGGGCTCTTCTTGATACAACAGTAAATACTACCTCAGGACCCCTTCTCATTTCCAGATTCAACTGTTCCACTAAGGCGAACTCCACATAATTAATCTCTTACCCTCTATCCACCAGGTCCTGCACCTTCTCTGTCCAACCATGTGAGTATAACTCCACCATAATAAATAACCTAGGATAAAGTTAAGTAGTAGATGTAATGTTTGAAGCATTCTCAGATTGCAAATTTGTAGGTAAGGTAGGTCTGGGACTATAACTCTTCCTGGGTCCCTGGCCTGTTTTTCCTGGCTCCTCACCACTTCCTTGGCGGAATCCCCCCATGGATATTCCTGAAGTTCTGAGGAGATCCCTGCCAACATCCTCGTCCTCCGCTGGCCACAAAGGGTGACTGGACCCTTCCCAGGGACATTGAATATTCTCTCCAGTTATGTGCCAAAGCCAATTGTTTCTCCACCTGTACCGCCAATGCAATTTCCTCCACAAACGAACTCTGAACTTTAGCAGCTGCCATGGTGGCTAACATATCCGCTTGCAGCCCCAGTTTGAACATTTGCAATTATTGTAAATCTGATACTCTTGCTGCTTTCGCCAATGGGTTGAAAATCTGCTCATTTTCTTCCACTGATCCTCAGCCCTGACATACCATCAACAAAGCCGACCATGCTTCATCCTGCACCTCATCCAGACAGGCCGCCCAGTTGATCCAATCAACACACTCATCCATAGATCTGGTCAGGCGACCTTACTCCTCAACCAACTCCTGAACCCACCCAGCCAGTTCTGGGGGCAGTGCCTCCACGATTCTTGCAATCTTTAATGAGAAGGGGTCTCCCAACCTGTTGCTTGAGCCAACTGCATCTGAAAATGGATCCGTGACACCACTTGGTGGATCTTCTCCAAAGCTTCCATGGGCAAAGCAGCCCAACCTTTTGGAGATGTAGGACTTCTCTGGCATTCCTCCATCTTAATGGGTCTCACACCACACACTCAAACCACCTTTATTATTACAAACATAAGTGAGAAGCTCACCATCACCAACATCAACACATGGCGGTACCATTCCTCCCCTCCCAGAGCCATCACCTCTTCTTGGGGTCCCCACAAAACTGACAGAAAGTTATTTGATTTGCGTCTAGTGTAACAGGTGGGTTTTCACTGATACGCAACAAAAAATTGGGTGGTAAGAGCCAAAATAACTGACCATACTAGGTATAGGCCTTTAGAAGCCCATCCCAAAACCCAACTGCCATTTCTCATCATTGCCACGTATTCTTGTACCACTGTTCCCACACCGCTGCACATCAACATCAGGGTCTGTGCCAGGAAAGGGCCAAGAATGACGCCAACGCCACACTAAGCTCACTGTTTGAGCTCATAGTTCCAATCTGATCTGCATATAATTTAAAATAAAATTATAATTTTCTTTTTGAGCAAGCAAATTATTCATTATTTGTTTTCCTGTTTTTCCTCATAGAAGATGCAACTGCCCTTCAGGGCTGTGGCGTCCTCCCCTAAATAGTGCCCTGCTAGTAAAAAAACCTTTCTCCTGGTTAAGCTCTTTTGAACCCTGACCAACACATTGTTATTGAAGATTCCCCATCCCACTGGATCATCATCCATGCCGCGTGTAAGCCCAACATCATTATGCGGATGTGATTCAGGTTTGGGATGTGGAATTTTCCAGCTATGACCCTTCTGAGCTTTAAACTAGTTGAATCAGGGCCACGTTCAGATTAAATTCCACTCAATCTGAAACAATGTATGGAATAGGTGCCTCCTGATCTGTTACATGTCACCAATATGCACCTACAATAATCTTCCCAAGCCTCTGACTCTAACTCTTACATCTCCACCCAACTGGAACAGCCTGGGTTCATGTCTTAATGGAGTATGCTCTTCTAAATTTTAAACCAATATCAATGGTAAGTATTCTCCTGGGGAGGGGAGAATCATTTCTTTCTTTACTTTTATGAGAAGGCTCTGTGGGAGGCAACAGACTTTTAAAAGATAAATACTTGCCCAATTGTCTTACCCAGTTGGCCCAGGTATTATGGTTCCCCATATGATGACTTGCACTACTTAGTCTCAAGTTAAAAAGGCCCTGCTAAAGAATTTGGGATTGAGAAGACTTTATCCTCTCAAAAGCAGGCGTTTATGGGAATACAGCCCATTCGAAATGAATCCATTAAGGATTTTGTGCACTGCTTCTATCAGAAGGCTCAGACATTGGTGGCCTGTAGATGGTTAAATCTCAACAATGCTATTACCGCTGTTATGTCCGCCTTCACTTCCTGAACTCAGTTGCAAGTCTACCTTATTAGTGTAAAGAAAAACACTCAAAGTATCTTGTACATTGAGGAGGCCTGTTAGAACTGCCACCTCAATTCACCAAAAAAAACCCCACATCTATGATTCTCCAAAACTGAATCTCCCTAAATTGTATTCCATATCAAAAAACTCTAAGGCTATACAATGTAACTAATGTCACCGATACTTTCCATTCTAATGACCGCTATTTTCAAATTGAAATCTGTATAAGAAAAGAAAGAAAAGTCCAATAAGTTCTATCATATTGATAATGATTCAGGTATAAACCAGGGTGACCATATCCCTGCAGATTTTAATAAAGATTAATTCTTTTTCTTATGCCTCGCCATCCTTGTTGGCGTTGCCTTCCCAATTTGAAAGTATGATCACTTGCATCAATCTTTTATTAAAGCAAGTCCATACTAATGCCATCATTGATACTGGCGATCCCATGAATATAGTCTCTTATATGATGACTATTTGGATCAAAATTATGCCTGGCATTTCCCATTTTAAGGAGTATGGGAAAATGGGTCCCAGAGTATGCAGACAATTAGAGATTTTTTGTCGCTTCCCTTTAATTTTAGAAAGTTAGCTTTTACAGTACTTGTGATTATGTTGTATAATTTGAGTTATAACTCTAGTGGGGACCCAAATTTTGCGGAATTTGATGGGATTATACATTACATGACTCTTATCTATCCCTTTTGGGGTATCAAGTTCCATTACTTTTATCTGAACATGCTCTTATTCAACATACCAATCATCGCTCATGTCTGTTGAAGGAGACAAAAAAGTTCCCTAAATATTCAGTATTATATCAAAGGAACTTAAGTAAAATTGCCCCCAAATTGGCTGTCATCAAGAAAGTATGCACATTTTCTCTTGATACCATTGTTATTCCTCCAAAATCTAAGATTATTGTTGTACTTTTTTACATTTCCTATCTTCAAGGGTCATTTATTACAGGACCAGGGCGTTTTAAACCCTTCTGTCATGGATGTTTTGCCTTACCCTGGAGTTTTGGACTATGAATACTTGGATGCGTTACTTGTTTTATTAAAGAATCTCAATAATGCGTCAAAGACTGTGGATGAAAGACTTCAATAATCTATGTTAAATTAATCCTTTTTCTAAAATTTATGACGTAAGAATGACGGGAGTTTACAAGATTTTGGACTGTAATTCCATCAGGAAATCCTTACTGTAGGTCCCACAATTGTGAAATATCTTACTACTGACCAGAAAAAAATTAGTGCATCAACTAATCGATGAAACTTCATATTTTTTGTGAGGCATACTTGCATTTTTGGTAAAATGTATAAGGTGACGCATAACGTTGAAACTGGGGAGCATCCTCTTATTTGGGCTAAGCCTTATTGGAATTCAAAGCTTGAGGAGGCTCAGGTCACCAAGGAATTAAATCAATAATTAGTAGCTGGATTATTATAATCTTCCAATAGTTTCTGGGCCTCGTTGTTGTTATTAGTGGAGAAGAAAGATAGCTCTCACCAGGTGGTTATGGATTATCATAAGTTTAATGCAATAATTCGTTGAGATAGCTATCCTTTATCAAGGATTGATGATCCCTTCAGTTTGCTTGCTGGATCCACCTACATTTATGTAATGGATTTACCCAGTGGTTATTGGTGGATTGAATTGGCTCCAGATGACCGGTTCAGCTGTGCTTTGCTTTCTAGTGAGGGCTTGTATGAACCAACCATATGCACCAGGGGTTGAGCAATGCTCTATCCACTTTTAGAGTGCCATGGATGGAATTTTCTGATACTTAAAGTTGATCTGCATCTTGGTGTATTTAGATGACATTACCATGTTTTTAAAGACTTTTACTGAGCACTGGATCATTTACAAGAAATTTTTAGACGAATTTGGAATCCTTCATTAAATTTAAACTTCAAAAGTTCCTTCTTTCAGAGTGAAATGGAGTTCTTGGGACTTTTCTTTCTCGTTTCAAACACTTTTGCAACCTATTCAATTCAAGACTTAATCTAGTTTGATAATCTCACAAAGGAGATTAGTCTGCGCCCATGTCAGGGAGCAGTTGGGCAAGCAAGGTAAGAGGAGCAGGCGGAAGGCCCACAGCCTCCAACGTTTGAAAACGCCCCAGAGAATCCATTGGAATAGACAAAAATCTCAAAAAACTGGCGGTCACAATTTCCCTGGAGATACTTGTGTGGCAAGCACAATGCAACCAGTACATCAACACGCCACACTTACAACCACTTTCGTTGGTGGAATTCAGAGTCTGTGTGTATCTGGACATCCAAAAAATGGCCTTATGGGAAAAATTTTGTGAAGATGTACACAAAATTTTCCCAACCGCGGTGTACATTGCACCTCACTCCATGTTGCGCGGTTGGCTAAACCTAGTTTTTAAAAGCAAAATAGCAGCAGACAAGGCTGCAGTGGTGCGCATAGTGGTCGACCTCCCCAAAAAGCAATGGGTCATCAAAACCAAATGCACCAGATGGACAAAATCAAACCAAATTTTCCTCATGTTTGACTTTTTGCCTACTACGGTAAAACGTGACATTTTGGAACAACACCTGAAAGATGGTCTCGCCGTATACAGCGAAATACAACCTTTTGAAATGCAATGCTTCATGCTGATGCCACACCTGTGCACTGGCAAAGCCATCGCAGTTCTGACCCCAACTGAGGAGATTGTGAAGGACCTAACCCAGATCACACACTCCACTTTTATTGATATTGCAGGGCATACCACCCACCCATTCCAGGTAACCGTGGACAGCGCGCCCCCCATTTGCACCCACTGTGATGCATTCAGCCATAAGGCACATGCATGCCCCATCAAGGAGGGCGTCACATTCCAAGAGCACTCCTCAGCGACCATGGCCAGTGGAGAGGCGCACTACAAACCAACTGCAAGCACCAAGGAGGCTTTCCCGTGGGAGCACAAGGCTGCTACCTATTGGTAAAGCCCATCTCCCCGCAGGAGTGGAAGAAGGCCAAGCAGGCCTGTAGGGCTGCGGCCAAGGAAGCGGCCAAGGCCACCACCGCCATCCCACACTCACAACGCCAGGAGGACATGGAGACCTTCGCGGTGGAAGCAACTCAGGAATCCATCATCCAATCAGATTGGGAAGCCTATGCTGAGTGGGCCACTCAATCTGAGGATCTGATGGGAGATTCAATCTCACCCAATCGCTGCACCCAAGCTCTGATCAAAACTGATTTGGGACCTATCCCAACTGAAAAAAAATTTTTGACCCACTCAATGGTGCACCGAATTCATCCGCACCGCAAAAAATTTGTCCGACGTCGGGAAAACAAAAAGTGAAGGCCAAAGCCAATGTGGCTCTTTCCACAAAAATCAACAAAAACCCTGATAGCGTTGCTGCTAACACCCGCGCTGCTGTGAAAGCCTGTGGGGACCTTGAAGAGGCTGGTGGGCCTGGGGGCCCACCCCCTCACACCTAAGGTGTGATGGGGGAAACCTTCACTCTAGGGATGTTGAATATCGCCAGACTCAAGGCCTCCCCGTCCCAGGCTAGAAAACTGAGTTTTTTACAACACAATTTACCCGTGGATATCCTGGCCATCCAGGAGTCCCACTGTCCATAAGGTTCTGAGGAAGCTTGGAAAACAATGCTCCTCCCATCCCTATCCTTTTGGTCAAAGCACTGTGGGGTGCTAATTCAGAAAATTAATTTTTTAAATTCACATCCTCAGAAACATTCCTAAATGGCCAAGTGCTTGTCATCACCTTCTCGTAGGCTGATGTTGCACATGCAATCGTCAACATCTATGCCCCAAATGGTGCACACAAGCGTCGTTAGTTTTTCTCATTGGTCAAATCCCTTCCACTACCCCCTTATTCTTTCCTAGTTGGTGACATGAACTGTTGGCTAACCTCACCAATGGACCGGTGGCCTCCCTCACCCCACACCCCACAGGGTCACATAGAACTACGCATTCTAAAAGCCACCCTTGGGTTAATGGATGCGCTGCCATGACATGCCCCACTGCTCAAAAACATGACGCATCCCCACGTCCACAACAGCCAATTAAGGTCCATGACCCGCATTGACCTTATTCTAATGCCGGCGAAAATCCAACCCCACATCTCCCACTTCAAAACAACAAAAATGGAATTCTCCGACCACCGACTGGTCTCAATAACCTACCACTTACCCATCACAGTTGCAAAGACCCCACATTGGTGCAAAATCCGCCCCCCCAAGCTCGCGTCACCAGGATTTTCCACATGGGTGGAAGAGGCAACTTTGGCAAAATTGTTTGTTGCACCGTTTTGCATGGACCCCATTTCCACATGGGTAACTTTCAAAGAGGACACCATCCGCCACTATCGCCATCTCTCCTCCAGGTGCTCACGAGCCACATCGGCGGTTATCTCACGCGCTCTGGCGGAATTGGCCCACTTGGAGTCCAACATTCCAGCCACAGGATACAGCCCTGCATGGGGCCGGAAGTGGGTGGAGGCAGCTGCCCACCTCAACGCACTTGAAAGGCAACACAAACATCAGGTTTGTGTCCAATACAGGGCCACACGCATCACTAAATGTGACAAGTGCACCGCATACTTCTTTGAAAAAATTTTCGCACCATGCCAGAGCGTGGCCTGCACACAGGTGTGAAGATTGGATAATTCCATTGTGGACACACCAGCCGAAGTGGCAAGCAAAATGCAAAAATATTACTCCAAGTTATACTGAGCTGAACCAATTCAGCCAGCTGAAATGGTGGAATTTCTTGACCAAGCTCATATCCGCACCATTTTCCAATACCCAGAAATAATTAATTTAATTATCCTGAACGAATTATGGACAGCCATTTGTGGTGCACTAAACTGAAAATGCCCAGGCCCAGATGGCATTCCATATGAGTTCTACAAAAAATATTTTAAATATATATCCCCATTGCTGCTAGCCTCACTTAACCAAAGCCTGTTGGAAATGTGCCTCCTACCAGGTGGACATGAGGCCTTTACTGTCACACTCTTCAAGAAAGGGGATAAGCTTGACTTAGCCAAATGGCGCCCCATTTCTCTAACAAACACAGACACCAAAATTTTAACAAAAATCATGGCTAACCGTTTAGGGACTGTAGCATCTGCCACCATCTCCCCAGAACAATTTGGTTTCATCCCCAGAAGGTTGATTTGGGATAAAGTGCACTCCGTGGCTAGTGCATGTCAGTCCATAGCCTCTGGGGCACTGGTATTCTTGGACCAACAAAAGGCCTACAATAGAGTAAACTGGGAATACCTAAGGTCCTGCCTCCATCAATTCCGCCTACCCCCCCACTTCATAAACTGGGTAATGCTGCTCACGGAATCTGCAACAATGGCAGTGCGTGGCCCTGGCTTCCTAACAGAAGTAGTCTGCCCTCAAAGGGGCTTGCGACAAGGGGACCCCCTCAGCCCACTCTTATACAACTTCAGCCTTGACCCACTACTGCGAAATGTGGATGCCCAACTCACTGGGGTCCATGTGCCAGGCCAAACCCCAGTCAAGATGATGGCATTTGCAGATGATTGCATGGTGGGGGTGTCTAATAACAAAGATGCACGCGCGCTTGAAGCCCTCATCCAGGAATATTCCCGGGTAAGCAACGTGGTACTGAACGCCTCCAAAACTGAAATCATCCTCCTTGGTCAGTTTCAGAACTGCTGGGCCCCAGCAATTAGTTCCCAACCCGGCCCATCTGCTCGCCCACGTCCACACCTTACTAACTCAACACACACCGCTCCACTGGTTCTCCCCTTCGTGCCACATCCTACCATAGGACTGGTGCGCCATCTGGGCGTGTGGATGGAGGCAGGTGGATATGCGTCAGCAGTAATGGAGTGCCATATACTGGACAACGTGACGAAGCGAATCGCCTCTCTCAGAGCCCACCCTACTACCCTCACTGGCAGGGTTGTTCTTGCCAACTCTATGCTCCTATCCAAAGTCTGGTTTGGAGCCCACGCCATCCCCTTCTACCCAAGCTTCTTCAAATCCCTGTATGCTTTGCTGCAAGAATGGCTTTGGTCAGGCCGCCCTCCACCATTATGGCCTAGAGGTAATGTTTGGCCCTCATCATCAAGGTGGCATGGGCCTGCTTGACTTCAAAGCCCATGCTGCCAGGATCCTGGGCACCTGGATTGGGGCCATCACCGCTCCTACACTCCCATCCCAACACTGGTCCCGCGCGGCCCACTCCAACTTCTCCTGAGCCTTGGGCCTCAACAATCCATCAAATCCCCACTCCCTGATGAAATACCTCGCATCACACACATTGGCCACAGGTCCTCACGGGACAAAAACCCACTACAAACGAATCCTACTCTCCATGTGAAGCGCAGAGTGGAGAATTTGTATTAGTGGACATACAACCCAAAGAGGCCGCCCCTCTCCTCAGTTCACACAAGAGGTACAGGGGCTACCCATCCATGATGGCGTGATCCCCATTCGACCCCATGTCCTATCCAGGGTGGACTACCTGGACATGATGGACATCCCTTATTCCATTGAGACCCAAAAGACTATCTGGAAATATGCACGCCATCCCCTGTTGCAGCCTCAAGTCCGCTCCCATGTGTGGCGCTGCCTGAGGCGGGTGTATCGTACAGCTGAGCGCTCTAACGCTTTACACTCATCCTGTGTCATCTGTGGCCAGTATGGAATGCTGTTCCACCGCCTGGAGAAGTGCCACACCTCTAAAGTGATATGGCGCGAAGTTCAACGTCTGCTGGGCCAGGATCAAACGCATCCCTTCAGTCTGTCAAGAGATATATTTGCTCTATCAATGGCCTCATCCCTTCCACCCTCCCTCCATGCTCTGGTGGTTGCAATCGCCATGTGGACCATCCACACGATTGTCTTAGATGCCATCGCTGGCTCCATCCCCACCCTCCCAGAAACTGTCCACAGATTCCGGTCTCATTTGATGGACCACTTTCAAGTGTGGATGTTTGGATACCTCCCACCACGTCGCTGACAGCTGGTCTCCTCCTGGTTCCCAGTCTGGTTCATCAAATCAGACCCCTTCCTCCACACGTGCTCAATAGTGGATATGACCCCTTCTAACGTTCCCTCCCCCTCCCCATAAGTGGCGTTCCCGCTGGCAACAAGAGATAGCATCGCTTCTCTGGGGTGCCTCCCCTGGTACTAAGTTTGTCTTTCCTGAGTCATATTCAGAAGTGTCCGTCCCATGGTTGGCCTTCCCCGCAATAAATTTAAAATGAAATGGAGTTCTTGGGGCACAAGGTTTTGGATAAAGGGGTTCAACCCCTTCCAAACAAAATTGAGGCTATTTTTCAAATGTCTCCTCTAGCCTCTTTGCACAATATACAGTTCTTCCTAGGGATGGTCAGGTTATCAACAATTTATACCTAAATTTGCTGGCTTGGCTTAGCCTATATTATATTTATTACAAAAAAGTGCATCTTTTGAGTGGGTTCTCTGCTCAGGAAAAATCCTCTAATTCTCTCCAAACTGCTCCAAACTAAGCACCTGTTTTAATCCATCTTCAATTTTATGAGCCTTTTAATCTGCATGTTGATGCAAGTAATGTTGTTATTGGGGCCATTTTGTCTCATTATGTTGAGGATCAAATTGACCATCCTATAACCTACTACAGTAAAGCCCTATCTAAGGCTGAGCAAATTACAGTGTAACCAAACATGAGTGCTTAGCTGTAATTATGGCAAATAAACACTTCTGACCATTCTTATATGGTAACCACTTCTCTTTTATTACCTACTATTCTCTAAGATGGGTACAAAATATGAAGGATCCAGATGGGCGGCTGGCTCGTTGGCCTTGCAATTACAAAATTACAACTTTTTGTATGTTTATTCTCAGAATCAAGCATCAAAATGATGATGGCCTATCCCAATTTCTTGTATTATATTTAGATGCCTAGAAGGAGGAGTGATTATACTTTTTAATTGGCTGACCTGAGTGTGGGATAAAGAATATGAAGCAGATTGAAATTTTTTTAAGGCCATTACCAAGGATATTATGATAAAAGAGGGATCTTTGTATAAGAAGGTTGACTCCAAATGGTTACCCTTTTTACATCAAAATACACGGTTTAATGCTGTTATAAAAGGCATGGTCAAGGTGGCACAGTGGCCTAAAGAAGACTCATGAGTGATTAAAAACCAGATATTATTGGAATATATGACCACTTATATCAAAGTAGCTCTTGATGCATGCCTCATATGTAAAATCCAGGGGGCCTCTAACCCTAGTTACCAACATCAAGTGATTCCACCAACTAAGGCTTTAAAATTGTTGATTATTGATGCTGTAGGGTCTTTGCCTCAAGGATTGCATGGGCACCAATATATTATTATGGCTGTTGACCATTTAACTAAATGGGTCAGGCCATATCCATTGCCACTCCCTCTACTAAAACAACTGCGTTAGTTTTCTATCAGTAAATCATTACTCAACATGGGTGTCCCAAGATCCTTATGTTGGACAATGGGACTGAATTCAATTCCCAACTAATACAGTAACTGTCAAAGTTATTTATACTGCTCAACGGTTTGTCATTTCTTATCACCCATTAACTAATGGGGCTATTAAGTGAGTTAATGGAACCTTAATCTCCATTTTAAAGTAAATGGCCTCCTCTGACCCATCTCAGTGGAACTTTTATTTACCTAGTGCTTTTTTCAATTATCAAATTAGTTACCATCAAATTATTAAAATGTTGCCTTTTAAGTGTATCTATAAATGAGATCTTTCTATTCCTCAAGTGTCCAGGTGATACCTGGTGAGAGTGTTCCAGAAAATTTCTAGTTTATTTACGTGAAATCTAGCTGATGAGATCATTTGCCTTCAAGATCAAGAATTGAGTCAATTGAAATAACCACCAAAAAGGAGACTCTTAGGAGTAACCAAAATAAATCCACTATACCTGAGTATCAGACTGTAAACTAAGTAAGTACCATCATTCTCAGCCTGGTGAGCAAATGGGGAAATTAGAATCTAACTGGCTGGGTCCCTATCAAAATAGTTTCTGGAATAGCATTAGTACTCAATTGTTCATGCTGAGACTTTTATAGCTTTAAATCGTGTTCATCCTAGGTTTATGAGGATTCATCCTCCTCAGCAATTAAATATTGGGGGGAAGTGTCAGGATTTCGCCAAAGTCTTCCATCTCTGAATTTATTACCCCAAATATCCTCAGCCAGTTGCTGATGGGGGAACTTATAAATTTGGTCTCATCAAGTTTTCTAAACATGATCACGCTTATCCCAATAAGGTAATATCAGAAGATTTGATCTCTCAGAGATTGAAAAGATCATACTGAAGGTGAGCCTCTACAAAACCTATAAATATAAAGTCTTTCTGAAGATAAAGAAATTAAGTCTATTTGTGAGTTGATAACTATTATTATTTAATTAAAGCTTTAATTTTTGGAGAGTCCACCCATGTAACTTTGAGAGAATACCTGCCATTTTTAAAGTTATTTTAAACTATAAAAAATCTTTTAATATGATGAATTAAATGGTGATGACAACAATTTAATTGATTTTAGCTTCATGGGTAAGAACAAGAATGTAATAATTGGCTCAAAGAACAAACCAATGCGCAAAAAAATGTATAAAAATCTTTATAAACATGGAGGTACTCAGCTGAGGTTCTATAATGGGTTTAGATGAGAATATTGGAAATGAGATTTTAGGAATAGGCCTACCAAGGGCCAAGGTGGCTGCAGACTCTACAATAAAAGCTCCATAGTTCCCAACCATTTTAGTATAATTAATTACAAATAAAACCAAGTAAAGATGCTTAAAGATTTTTTGACTTTTAGTTTTATACATAAAAAAATGAAACATCTGAAAATAATTCTAATATTAAAAATCATCTTTGTTAAAATGGAGAACAATAGGATAAAATTTTGTGATGAATTACTCCTATAACTTCAATAATGCTGCTGCGTCCTTTTACACCCTTTCTTAAAGTATATTCTCCTACTTGTCTTAATTATTGGCTTATTATTGCCCAAGGGTTCTTCATTGGTAGATTTAGCCCACAGACAAAGGACCTTACCTCCGGTACACTTTCCTTCCTATGGTCCCTTATTTTGTTCCTTATTTCCAAACTACTTTGTGGAAATCTGGTAGGATCCAGTACTTCTTTGTAGTGAAGGGGGCTTTAAGCTTCTGGACACAAAATCAGATGAAACCACAAATGAACTGAAGATCTTATGGCAATTTGTCTGTTAGGACACAACCCCATGCCCAATAGGCTTCACCCTCTGCCAGTCAGAGTTAGCATCTCTTGGTATTTAAGGCATTGCAGACCTCTTTAGGTAAATGGCTCATAAACCAACCAGACCGTCAGCTGAAAACCTTATTGTTGGCCTACTGGAACCAGGTCCTCTTTGCTGTGAAACAAGTTGGTGCATTTGTCTACCATACCTTTCCATACAATAAGAATTTCCTTGGCCTCAGCCCTAATTTCCACGTCATTGTGCACAGTGGACAGGTTGCTGTAACTCAGCTCAACTCTCAAGCCCAGAAGTCCGTTTGGCCACATCTTCTTGAGCTTCCCCCCTTACTCTGTGAGAATCGACCTCAAGCGGCTCTGGCAAGACAAACTACCTCATCCTATCAGCAAAGATGTCCAACACCTTTTGGATGGTACTCTACTATTCATATTGAACAGGAGATTTAACTGACACTACCTTTCATTACCAGAGAAGACTTTGCAGCTCAGAGCCAGTCTACTCTCACCTTCATTTTTCACCTGTCCAAGTGCTGCATTCTGACCCAAAGTTCATATTATAAGTGGTTTGGACAATCATTATTTATACAATATTTATTTAATAGATATAATTCACTGATAGTTAGAGATCATATTTGATGGCGTAAGGAGTATTAAGCGCACAGCCCTCAACTTCACAGGGAGTCTCCAAAATTGTATTAAATTTATTTTGGTGCTTTTTCCCTGGCGTCATAGATTTATAGATATAGCAGATCAAATTCCATGGCACTGCTGGTGCAAACTCTACTTCCTCAATAAAAAATCACTTAGCTTCTGGCTTTAGTATTTATGTCTGCTCCAATTTACATATATCTTTAACCCTTTTTGTCCCCCATGCTGGTGTAAAATTAAGAATGTGGATTGCTATAAACATTATGGCCATCCGCTGATACCTCAGGCTTTTAGTTGATTATAAACTATAAAAAAAATCCCCCACACCCTAGTGATTCTCTCAATTATTCTAATTTAAATTATTATTTTACTAACCTACAATTTTTGAGTGTTTACTAGTACACATAAAATGCAACAATAGGAATGCTAGTTGTTGCAAATTTTGCAATCTGCTACATCAGGGCATGGCCAGTGTGCCATGCCAAACAGTATGAGGACTGCTGGCCCTTGCTGCTTTGTCTTCATAGGTGTACCAACCCCCTACAAGTCCACGTCCAACCCACCAGCCCAGCAGACCAACAACTTCGCCTTAGTGCCATTGGCCCCTTTTGGAAGTGCACTGGTGGTCCTCAGCCCCCTTTATTGGTGACCCAACCCCTTGCTACTTCTCCCTCATAAAATGGTAGCCCCTCTTGGATGTACACTGGCAAGACTATCCCTCTCATGCGGGCCATGGCTCCCACGCTACACCACCCTCATGGCTGACTGACATCAGCCCATAATTGTTGGTGGACAATTAGCTAGGTTCCCATTGGGGGTTCCTTGTAGGTCTGTGAATGGGAACTGACAGCCACTCCAGGCGCATCACTGCACCTGCCTTAGGGATTTTCTGTACCATCTTATACCCCCAAGCTGCTTTCGCTACTTCAATAAATAATAATTTAGGTGAAAGAGAGATGTATATTAGTACTAAATTAAAATTATATGTATTAGCTACTTTGCATATTCAAAAACCATTGGGATCCTGTGCTGGGTCCTTATCCAATTTTTAGCCTTCCACGGTACTTAATCCCTCCTAATCTGTTTTCCCAAACACCAAATATTAATTTGGCTCATCATTGACATCAGTCACTGGTTGTCATATATAAATTACTATTATAAACAATCATTGAATATCCTCAGCATCAGTTGCTGGTACTCAGAATTGGAGGCAGCATAATCACACTTGCTTGCTCTCATAATGGAAACTTTGGCATTTTTCTAGCAAAGCAATTATCCTCATCATATGTCGTCAGCTAATTTCTAAATGAATAACTGATTTGATTATCCTTGGCAGTAGTTACCAGTGATCCCAAAAACCAAACAACAAATTGGCATTCCACTAATGACCCTTCCTCAAAACTCTTGATTCATCTTCAAAGTAAGTTGCCATTGTATCCTCCTAATTATTATTAGCAATTATATTATCATCTTTGCATAAGTTGCTGCTGAGCAATCTACTTAATAAAACACATTCACTGATGTACTGACTGACTGACATCTGAAGCCTATAAGTCTGATAGGTTCAATCACTAAAGTGAGTGGGTGGCAATTAACAATTAATATCAAATTGAAAGTATTGAGTTTAATAGGTTCAATATATTTGGGCAAGTTGGTGAGAATTGGCAAATACTATCTCATAATTCACTAAATTGTTCACCTGAAACTAATTGAGTCTGATAGGTTAAATCTATTTGGGCTAGTGGGTGAAAATTGGTAACCATTTTTCAATTAATTCACCAAATTGCTCACCAAAAACTAAATAAAATCAGTGTTTGAGCTTTAAGTAGATTAAGTAAAGTTGGGATAATCAGCTCAATAGCTATGAGGGAAACAGAAAAGCTATTTGTCTGAGTGGCTCAAGGGTAGTGTTGGCACAGCCTATAGGCTATGTCAGTGTGAGTTTTTAAATAAACCTGAGCAATGCTGGGTAAATTTTGTTTGTATATATATATATATCATTAAATCTATCAGAGATTATCTAAGGTACTTCAAAATAACTCAACCCACCTAAATGGGGAGCAAAAATTAATAGTTATAACATTAATAATAATATAAGCTAGGCGATTAATTGGTAATCACTCCTGACTAATCAGAACCCCTAATTCAGATATTATGGGAGGAATCCATCTTGTTAATTTTCTGATACTAGTAGAAGGGCATATCTGAGCTGAATTCTAAGGGAGAAGAGATTATTTTTCCTACGTTGCTGGAGAAGATTTTTGCACAAAGGGCAGAAGTAATAGCATGCCGTTGAGCCTTTGTCAGTACCAGATACTACACTGTGCTTTTGTTTTAAGGAAAATATTTTCTGCTGAACTTGTTCTTCTTGCAATTTGACTAATGTTAATGTCCTCAAAATACCTTAATATTTTGATTATAAAAACCTTTGCCTGAAAAATATGGCTCCTAAGCGCCAATTTCAACATTGTGGTTCTCACAACTGGGGCTCACCTTAGTTCCATGTAGTTTAAATTAATTTAGTATGGATTCAGTGGACATGTTTGAAGGTTTCTCGTTTGTCAGAAGTACTACAAATAGTTGAAGTGAAGAGATCACCACAGCTGCCCCACAAAACCACACTAATGAGGCTTGACTGATATGAGCAGATTTAATTCACACATTGGCTAACTTTCAGATATTATACTTGGTCATGAGCTTTAAGTGAAAGATTTACCTATAATTACTAAATTTTATAAACGTCACCTCAAAGGTTTGCATATAAATATGACATGATCTTTTTACTCCAATACGGATTTGTACCAAATCATGGAGGCTTTACAACATGAATTAAAAACCCAGGGCCAGAAGGTCAGGTTCCATGTGAATGAGAGTTATCAGAAAGTGAGATTTCTGGCTGCTACCCAAAAAGTTGATACCATAGAAATTTTGCTACAAATTAAATGCCGCTGTGTTGCTACTAGGTGGGACTATTCTAATAGTCAATTAGCTTTCCATGCCACTAATAAAATCCATGATGGATCTGAACCTTTACCGTTGAAAGCAAGTATTGAGGGCAATGAGGCATAAGAAATGAGGAAGTGCCTATGGTTTTAATCAACTCAAGGATGTAGGGCGTTGGCATGTCTGGATATGCCAGTGATTTCTCTCCCTGAGCAATCTGACTAAAATATTGTGAAACTCCAAACCAATCTGCGCACAACCCTGTGGATATTATGACACTGAATCCAGTAGAGCCTTCTACTAGGGCTGCTCCATATGTTCAAGTCCGGTATACACCTATATCTTATCTCTTCCACCTGGGCTGTCATGTAGGAACAACCCAGGGCTTCACCATACCATCAAGAACCTCCAGTTCCTTGTAAGCCCAATCAACTATAAGAAGTTTTGTAAAAAGGCCAATATACACAATTTTATCAGTCTTTTTGAGATTAAAGTGGTCATGGCACCTAAGAACGCTAAGATAGTGACAGTAATGAACTCGCTGGACAATGAAAGCCAGAAGTTGATGATTTTTAAATTACAAGAACCGTGTTACCTACTGCAATGCCAAAGACCTTCTCATTAAGAAGTTTGGTGGTGAAAAATGGATGACCATCCATGAGACTGAATTTAGTAACATCTTTTTTTGGAAAAGTTGAATCTGTGAAAGCTATTCATAGAACATCTTTATTTAAAAGCTCAGATGCTAGAAGATGCTAAGGTGATCAATGATTTTGGCATAAAAATTGCACTATGCCATGCCTGTGAGCCTTACTAAGACTTATAATGGGTCTTGATTCCCATTTTGAATGAAGAGAATAATATCACTCATTTGGTGAATTATCTTTGATGGTGCACCATCACTTTTAAGCCCAAAAAGAGGTATAGGAGCCTTCTGAAGTATGGCCTCAGACCATTTTCCCAAAAAGGGATTTATTTTCTCTTTAACCCTCATTTTTAAGATCTGATGTTAGTCAAATTATTTGTAGTTGCTGCAAAAAACTGGGCCATTTTGCCACCTTTGGCCTACGTTAAGTGCTAAACCTCAGATACATGCTGTGCAGCCTGTTAATGACAATGAAGTGAGAAAAGACATGGTGGAGTAAAAATAGTTTTATCTACTTCCGCCTCCTCTAACAAAATCCCAGGTAAGAATAAATAGCTGAAAAACTCTCCAATGAGATGCATGAGTGACTACTCTGAGCCGCCTTATCCAGTTAGGTGTCAACAAATAATAGCATAGTGGTGATCACCCACTTACAAGAAGAATGTGGCGCTAAGTCAGCTTAAGAAGGTGTGCTAAAGCCATATGTCCAACAGTTGAATATACTTGAGTTTCCAAACCCTTATAATGAGACTACCAAGTTGACTGTGGTCCAAGTGGATATACTTATCAAGGCTTTGAAAGAATCCAGTTCTCAGTTACTTGAAGAACTTCAAAAATTTTAAGTTCAAATGGATAAAATGTATGTACTTAAAGTAAACCCTACTGATACTTATTTTTTGAGTGTATTCATGTTGATATAACTGTATATAAGCTTAAATCTGAGATATTCTGGACAGTGGGGCACCAATTAGTTTTTGTCCATGTGATTAGTGAAGAAATTGGGGATTGCTCTAGCCATGTATTATTAAAAGATCTATGGAACAGTTGGCCCCCAAAATACAACTTTAAATGAAGATTACAGCGCTTTATAACTGCATTTTGGATCCTTAGTAATTTCCACTCAAGTATTTTATTCCCCAGTTATAATTATGAGTTCTTAATTGGGATCTCTCATTTGAGGATATATGGAGTCAAAGCTGACTTTGAGGAAAATATGTTAGGCCTACTTGGATAAACCTAGTCACTTATTTATAACTGGAAGGATGCAGCCTCAACGGCCCCAAAAAAGGGCTTGTTAACATTGTATAAAATAACGGTCTAGTACCAATTGATTATCAGCAGCTATGTGGCCATACATAAAAGTCACCAATGCAGATTATAGAATCAAAAGTTATTCTCATCCGCGCTAATTGTACCCTAACTATTCTAGCAGGTTATCAAGCTATAATGGGAACTGAAATTGCCTTATTCATTCCTCAGAGGATTATATGGTAAGATAGTCACCCGTATTTATTGATCCAAGTTAGAACTAGTTGCTGCGCCCATATTCATTCTTCCAGATCAGTGGTGAGATTCAGGTGCTTTTAGCTAACCTGTACCATAGTTTCATGGAAGTTAAGTAATATCAAGTAGTCACTTTAGTTTATAATCTACCCATTGAACAGATCTTAAATATCCATGTGGGTAAAAATCATGAGGAACTTGGGCTTGAAGACAACAAACGGCAATCAGTACTTTGCCAATTCCTTAAGAATGCCTTTCAGGATTGATGGAGGATGAAAAGGATCAAGCGCTGGCCTTATTTGACAAGTACAATATTATCTTTGTGAGCAATGGTTATGATTTGGGGTGCGCAATGATGTGTTGTACCAGAATGACACTGGTAATTATCAGCCAATTCGCCTTTATCCAAATTTGGCATTCTAAGGCAGCGGATTAAGTTGTTAATTAAAAATTAGATCAACTTGTTCATTAGGGATGTTAGTATCCTATAAGAATCCTTGGCCTCCCCAATTTTGGTTATTAAGAAAAATAAGTCAAATCAAGTGATAATAAATTACCAAAAACTAAAAGAATACCAAGAAAGATTAATACTTTCTACCCCATATTGAGAAATGCACTAGACCACTTGGGCGGCGCACAATACTTTTTGCTATGGATTTGATCTCCAGATATTGACAGATTGGGATGCCAAAGGAGTAACAATAGAAGTGTGATGATCACCGCCCAGGGTCTACAACCACTAGGCTGCTGCAAGGGCTGTTTAATGCCCCTGTAACATTCCAATGTGATATGGATAGCATATTGGGGGATTCAAAATCTCTTGTGTAGTTTATTTGGATGATATAAATGTTTTTCTAGAATTTTTATGCCTTTGCAGCATCTAAAGGAGGTTTTCTGCCAGTTTGCCCAACCCAATTTGAAAATCAAACCTTGTAAGTGCAATTTGTTCCACAAACAATTTGAGTATCTGGGTTTGTCATTCACTAACAAGGCTTATGTCCCCAGCCTGCTAATATTGAGGCTACTAAAAAATGTCATGCCCAAGTATCAATCATGATATTCAAGTATTTTGGGGATAAATGGCTATTGTTGACAGTTTATTAGAAATTTTTGTAAAATAAGTGACCCATCATTCACCCTCTTAAGACTGGGTTTCTGTTCAACTGGACTGAAGATTGCCAGCTTGCCTTTGATCAATTATTACTTCTTTCAAACCCAAGCACCAATAATAGTGTATACAAACTTTGATAAACTTTTTATTATTAAAATGTATACATCCCTTATCACTGTAGGGGTGGTGTTATCTCAGCTTGATTTATGAAAGGAGAGAACACACCATTGTTTATTGCAGTCAAATACTGGATATACATGTACAGAATTATACTATCACTGAGAAAAAGTGTTTTTGCTGTCATTTACATTTGTAAGAAAATTTGGATTTATATCCACGCCATGCATTTTTCTGTGGTAACTGACCATGCTCCTTTAAGCTGGTTGCAGAACCTAAAAAAATTCTTAAGGATGATTAGCCTTCTGAGCCTTGAATTATAAGCATAAGATTTAAAATTCAACTCTGACCTGCCATAAAGCATCAAATATGCAGATGGACTCTCTCAGTTGCCTACTATAGCCTTGCTAACTGATAAGGATGATGGATTATTTACCAAAATAATTTTCCCATATATGGTAATGAGCCTATTGGGATTCAAACAATGCTGGATAAATCAGGAAAATACTTTTGTGGAAATAGAAAAAGATATAAGATTTTTTGACAAAAACCACTTTTTTCCATAGACCTACCAAACGGACAGATCTGATCATTGTTGCTCATATGGTGACAGGCCACAATAATTTGATAAAATGTTTGGACAACTACAATCCTGTTACTATTGGGATTCAATGTCATATGATATCTATGAGACTCTCATTTTTGCCATGAATGCCAAGCTGAAGATTCTTATAGAAAAGCCACATCTTATCAATTTTTTAAGCCCAATTTTTTCTGGCACATGGTCTCCATGGGCATTGTGAAGCCCTTGACCAGTACTCCTGGTCAGTTTAAATATATTATCATGACCATTGATCACCTGACAAAGTGGGTGGAGGTCAAGGCAATCAATGACTTAGGGGCCATAACTTTGGCCAAATGCATTCTCAAAGATTATATTTATTGGCATGGATGCTCTCTGTTCTGCTGTTAAAAATTAAACCAATTTTATATCCCAAATAATTTCCAATCTTAACGATTTAATGGGCATATATGGTACATTGCTGAATCCCCCCTTGGGTTGGGACCATCTAGTACTAAAAAAATGGGCATATATGGTGTACTATCCATGCTATATTACCCAGAGACCAATGATACCATTTAACAGGTGAACAAGAGACTTGTGGGAATTCTATGTAAGTAATTGCAGGCAAAGCGTCCAAATTGGAATTTTTTTCTGCCTTCCTATATCTGATTACAACATAACATATCATTTGGCCATGAAAAACCCCATTTGCTTTACTACATGGGAAGGAGCCCGCATTACCCCCCACTTTTATATTCATGTTTACAGAAGAAAGTATAAGTCATAATAGAATTTTTGTTAAAATTGCATGACCTTTGATTCAGTTACAAAGCTCTGCTTACTCAAATGATCTGGCTTGGAAGGTCAAGGCTAGAGCGTGTGATAACAAGGACTGCCATACCTTTTTTACTTTAGATGTAGGGAAATTGGTCTGGTACTTTGATACTTATGAGTTTGGACAGGTTAGCAAATAATCTTGTATATGGAAAGGACCCTTTGAGATTATAGAGAAGACATTGATGGATTCCTGCACTATGAAGGATCCTACTAAGGGCATCTTATCAATTGAGTGCATGCCAAGTTTCTGAAGAAGCACTACTTGCACTCTGGGCCTCCAGACTCTAGCTCCCAATAATTTATATGACCCCCATTCATCTTTATTACCTGATGTTTTGTCAAGTGGGGAAAATGTTGCAAGTGGTTTGACCAACCATCATTTAATGCAATATCTATTTAATAATTATAATTGACTAATAATTATAGATAGGATTCATTGGCCTAAGGTAGTCATGAGAACGCAGCCCTCAACTTCATAGAGAGTCACCAAAGTTGTATTAAATTATTTTTGGTGCTTTTGCCCTAGCGCCATAAATTTATAGATATAGCATATCAAATCCTGTAGCCCCACCAGAGAAACCTCTGCTCCCTCAATCTAATAATCACTTGAGTTTCTGGATTTGGCATTTATATCTGCTCTGATTTACATATCACCAACCTTTATTTTTTCCCACGTTGGTGTAAAATATTTGGTATGAGGAACACCATTTTTTATGGCCATCTTCTGAGCCTCAAATACAATCAATTGATTACAACTATAATAGAAATCTTCTGTGACCTAGTGATTTCCTCAATAAACCTAATTTATCTTATTAGTTCACTAATCTACCATTTATGAGTGCTTCTTAGTACACATAAAATGCACCAATAGGAATACTAGCGGAAGGGGCATATCTGGGCTGAATTCTAAGGGTGAAGGGATCTTTTTTCCTTAGTTGCTGGAGAAGACCTAGCACAAAGAGCAGAAAGGATAGCAAGCTGTTGAGCCTTTATCAGTACCAGATACTACATTGTGCTTTTGTTTGTTTTATAATGAGAAAACTTCAAGCCAAGTTTTTTCTTCTTACAAGTTTACTAAGTTACAGTCCTCAAACAGTACCTTATTATGAGTATAAAAACCTATGCATGTAAAATCTGATGCTTATGCACCAATTTCAACAGCCCATGAGCCCCTAAGCTCAGTCATGATATGGATACCCAGTTCAAGGCCTGTTCTTTGAGAAGACACTACATGGCTGCCACTGCTCCATCTGATTCCTCACCTATGCTATGGCCCTCTAAACTATCCATAACTCATTTTCTTTGCTATTCCTTTGGCCTGCAAGTGTGAACTCTTTTGCACATGCTCATCCACTTTAATGTACACTTTGAGACAGCCCTGAAAGTCTGCACTATGTCATCATTCCACCACTCAGTTATCACTGCAGTATGGCTCTGGTGCACTAACCCCCTCCCTTTCCTGACACCTCCTCCCACCCCTTCCCTCACCTCAGGCTCCTAGGAGCCCAAGGATAGTTTAATAAACATTGATAGATTGCTCCTTTAGATTACAATCATCTAAAGCTAAAAAAGTCTTATAAGAGCTTGGCATACCATTTGGTTTTATTAGTCCAGCATAAATTTCTGCTAAATCAAATTATAAACTTACCAAAAGAAATATTAAGAGCATATATCCAAACTTATATAACAATTTAATTCAAATATAAATCTAAAATAAATATAGAATTAAATGGTAGCAAAGTGCTCAAACAGTCAAAATGTAACTAGATATCAAAAATTTTATCACACCAGCAATATATAGAAAAAGGGGGCAGCTAAAAGGATAGCAGCATACAGTGGTAGGAAAGGTAATTGTTTGGGATGCAGCCTAACTAATGAACTTTGGTCAGGCAGTGGGGTGACAAGGAAAGACAAGTACGAAATAACTTGAGAGAATAAAGTCATTTCAATCTCAATTGGAGTAGTTGCGGGTGGAGGTGGATGGGGTATAGAGATGTTGGCGAAGAGAGTAGTGGGGCTAGATAGGGTCAGCTGAGTAGCTTGAACACTTCCAAAGAAATCAGTAATGAGAATCTCA
Organism: Massospora cicadina; assembly: GCA_022478985.1. Classification (NCBI taxonomy): domain Eukaryota; kingdom Fungi; phylum Entomophthoromycota; class Entomophthoromycetes; order Entomophthorales; family Entomophthoraceae; genus Massospora; species Massospora cicadina. The sequence continues at coordinate 44,191 of JAKSZP010008317.1, forward strand.
TCTAAAGGACGGTCAACCTGCAAAGCCATATGACCAGGTGTAGCATCCAAAAGCCTTTTATCATAACTATTGATCAGCTGGCTTAGTGGGACCCTCGAGCCAGGATGCACTTTCTCCATAAACTCCAAAGTATAATGGGTGTAGCGATCTACGACACTCAGACCTAATGAGAAATCATTCTGGTAGGAATAGGCCTTCTGGCCCTTTGCGCTACTGCCCATAGCAATGATATTTTTGGAGTAAATCTTAGAGTACATGGTGTTCGCTTCACAAGTATCAATTATAAAGAGGAGTTCATTGTAGCGCTTCTTCTGGTTCATCTGTTCAAATGAATCAGCTATTTCGTCAGCAGTAATCTCCTCCGAATCTTGGAATTTCAAAAAGTTCTCGCCACCATGGCCTGCTAGGTACACCAATACATTTGAGCGATGATCAGTTTGGAGCCGCTTGGACTTGGGCGTGTCCGGAGGCAGCCGATTGGTCAGCAAACGCACAAAGTTCTCAACTGTCACCTCATAGCCGCGGTAATCCACCTCAACATCATCGCCGTAAAGGTCAAGGCGATGGTCATCACTTTGAAACACTGCCCCTGGGAGCAAGTTGCGCGGGTTGCAAGCTACGTCATCTGCAAGCATCAAGATAATATTGGAATCTGGTATCCCAAGTCTCTTAACGGTTCTATACATTGCTAAAGTGTCTGACATGTGCCGGTAGTTAAACCAGAACCGAGACGTTGAAACCTAACCTAATATCAGCAACTCTTCGAAAGCTAAAAAATGTAACGCGTTAAAATGATATATGTGTTGATGTATCTCTACGAAAAACAACTATAATTCAGTCCGCAATAAAATTTGAGTACCATTGCGAGCTAAATAAACAGGACTCCATTCCAAGATACCCAACTTAAAAATTTAATTGATATACTAACAGAATTATGCCATACCTGATTCACATTTTAGTACTAGCTAGTTTAGCTAGTCTATTGCATATTTAACAACAAGATCTAAAAAGAATAAACGCTAGGTAAATGTAAAAGGAACTGCGTACTTAAGATAACGTTCAAAATAAACCCTGTATAAAAGTTCGTATAAAGCAAGAGGTCGTAAAAAGTGAATCAATAAGTAATAAGAGCGTTTGCTCAAACAAAAAAGGTTAAACCTTAAGCACACTAATACTTTCGGTATAAGGTAGGAGAGAGACAAAGGTCAGGTGTAAAAAATCAATCAACAAAGCATAGCTTCTCAAAAAATTGTGCCTTCAAGTATACTACTCTTTCTATAAACATTTAAACAATATATAGAGAGCTCAAAAAATGAAATGTAAAACAAAAACCAATGGGTATTCAAATACCAATAAGAACCTCCGGTAAAATTCATATAAAAAAATAAAATAAAGAGTTTTTCGCTAATAATGCTGCTGTGACTCTTTAAAAAGCTCTCGTGTAAGTTTGAATACAAAAACAATAAAAACCCAGTTTGAAAGGTTTAACCCAGTATTTGTAGCTGAATAATAAGTAACGCTATCGATAAGAGTATAATCTTATAAAAAGCTCACCAGGACGGCCCAGTTGTTGGTATGGTTGGATGTAGTAGCTTTGAATAAGCCCTCAAAGTTGGCCCCAAAAGCGACCCCGAGTAATATCCACAATAATATTGCTGATGACATCCAACCGAGAAAGGGTTCTCGTTCAGATCTTAACACTTGGCCGCCTCCAAACCTGAAATTGATTTACTTATTTGGCGGTTAAAGGCGATAAGTTACAATTAACCGCATCTTTTTAACAAAGGCTACTGATATCAATTTCAACAAGCCTCAAAGGTAATTTGCACAGTTAAAGTTTTACTTTAAGGTGATAGTTTATGCAAAGGTTTTTCAAATTACTTTTTATATACATGTAAGATACTAACATTAACGGACTTAGAAAGTTAATTTATTTGTTTATTATATTTGGCTAAACATTTTAGATTGCAACTTATATCGTTGATAATATTACTCACATGTTTATCAATTGCTTTTCTTTACCTCACATTGAGGGGAAGTTCAAATCTTGCGATTAATTTTTAACTACCTTCTAGACTAGCTAGAGGCTTTTAATTTGACACACTTATGTATCTCCGATGACAATACAATAGTCCATTGAACAATTTAATTTCATGTTTTAAAAGTTATATATATATATATATAATTAAAAAATCCTAGATATTTTTGATGGTAGTTGGTATATAGTTATGGCTGAGCAGTTAGATATTCAGTTGATTCGATATTTTAAATGGTTTTAAGTGGTTAGTGGTCATCCCCCGACTTCTCTGAATCTACATGCAGCGATATCTCAAAGTTATTTGATGATGCTGAAGCTGCTGTCATGAATATCGCAACGCTCGCCGCATTCAACCCTTCGGCTAAACTCACCCACCACAGTATCTCCCTTTTTACCCAACTTCTCGAAGCCCGCAAAGAAGCTGAAGTTCTTGTCGCGGCATTTGTTGAAGCGCTTTATCGCGCTAATCTTAATGATGAGGTGGAAAACTTGTACTACGCCGACTTCCACCCCCACTACGCGGTTGCCCAACGCCCTGGCTCTCCGCTTTGATCTGTTACTTTAATCAAAATCCCATGATCGGGGTGCATCTGTCTGAGGACCAACCCCCCCCCTCACCCTCTGCCATGGTGGGTTAGCGGTTTCCGCTCCCCACCTGGTTAGTAGTTTTATTTCTTTCTGTTTATTTTTTGTTTTGATTTCAGTATTGTACGTCCCCTGGTCGGCATACCTCGAATAAAGTAAAGTGGTTAGTGGTCATTTGGGTAATCAGCAAGTTAATCTAAATCAAAACTTTGAATCAAAATTCCAATCGATTTTAAAAATACCTCCTCTAGTATAATCAGCTCAGCTTTTGGTTCTAAACTTAAATTTTACTAGCATTCATTACCAATGCTTCGCTAAGGTGTCTATAGAATTTCAGATATTCAAATTTATAAAATTTAGATTTTATACTAAAATTTTTTTGGGAAAAAATAACCTCCTTTAAAAAAAGCTCCAAAAAGTATGAAATAATCGAGAAATTATACCTCCTCAATAAAACCTTTTTGAAGTCAGCGCCATATTTTTAAACTGAATTATAGAATTTTGCTCACAAATACAAATAATATCTTATAGCCAATTTACCCGTGCTTCGCTAAGGTGTCTAGAATTTCAGATGATTGAATTGATTAATTTAGATTTTATATATAGATAAGTAATAACTACTCGGCCAAATCTAATTGCTCAATCGAAGTAACCAAAACCACTAACCACTCAGCTAAAACTAACTGAACTTATCAAATCAACCAATTACTAATCACCCCCAAAGCTAAATTGTATCCTATCGATTCGACCAAAAACCATCAACCTACTCGGCCAAATAAAATAAACTTATCAAATCAATCAGATTCTAAATTATTTTAGTTTTTATATTGGTAGATAGCTATCAATAAGTTCAGAAACCATTAAACCTATTAAAAATTCCAACCTCCAACCACTTAGCTAAAATCTATTAAGCCTGCCAAATTAACTAAACCATCAATCACTTATCTGAAACTATTGAGCCTATCGAATCAACCAAAAAATAAACCACTACTCAGCAAAAACCAATAACGGAACTTACAACAGCCAAAAACTACCAACCCCTTATCAAAAACCTATGAAAAAATCGAATTTAATGAATATGAAAATACCCAGCCAAATTGCTATATAATTATATTAGAAGTATATGTTCTAGATCTTAAATAGAACTAATATTTAAATTTATATGATTATTTTAAATAATTACATATTAGCATTCCGTTCCCAAACTTTGTAGAATACTTGTGCCAAGTTTGATGATTTTTGGTTATTTGCTCGAGATAATGCGTCGGGTATAAAGAAATAAACAGAATTATAGTTTTGTAAAGAAAAGTTTGGTTAAATCTTGTTGATACCCAGTTTAGCACAGATTTGTTTTTGGGCTTTAAGTTTACCTGATGATCCTAATCAATTCTTTTTTATATTGTAGATGGTTATCGATAATATTAAAAAAATCAAATTATATTGAATCAATATAAAATTATCAACCATTCAGCCATACCCAATTAAACCTATCGATTTAACTAAACCTCTAAACCACTTACCTAAAACCATTAGATTAAAAATCAACCAATCACCAACCGCTTCGTAACCAAAACTAAATGTATCGAAACAACCAAAATCACCAACCACTTACCAAAACCAATTAACCTATCGAATCAACTAATCACTAACTGCTTTATAAAAACCGTTAAGCTTATTAATCAACCCAAAATCACCAACCACTTGTTAAAACCATTTAAAATATCGAATCAACCGAATATCAAACTTCTCAGCCGTAACAATATACCGATTTCCATTAAAAACATATACAATTTTAACTTGTTACATATAAAACTTTTTATTTTACTATGAAAATTAAAAATCGGGCTTCGTGGTGCACAAGGACCCCCTCCCGTCCACCTATAGCCAAATTTTCAGAGCTCTACATGTTCTAGTTTTGGCTGGGCATCGCGCACACACAAACACACACACATACACATTTGCTTTTATATATATAGATAGAAGATAGATTAGGTAGCATTTTAGTTGTGGTGGTTCAGGAAATCAGCTTATAAATAAATCATTATAAATGCATGTTTATCTTAACATTTACTCCTAGACTATTTACCAATCTCAGATAAACTTGACATAAATATTCTATGAAATATATAATAATTGTTCAGTTGACTTGATTAGTCCAATATTTCAGGTATAAGATTGGCTGTTTTTACTTAGTTTTTATAATTTATAATTTTATTCGAGGTGGGCCGACCTGGGGACGATACCGCACCGATTAGGGAAGTGAAGAAAATGGGAAAGGAGGATAAAACCCGGAAAACCTCCATGCGCGGCGTATGATAGGCCAGGAACTCCATGGACCGCCTTTGCTATTTGCTATCTCGGTTCGGGGCATTGGCGCGCAAAACCAACACAGTCAAAATCGTCCCCTACCCAAAGTTAGTTTTTATAATTTAGTTAATTTTATCAGTCAATTATATGGTCAACTTTCAGATATCTATTTAAATTACCTCATTTTATTTATTTTGGTTTATTTAATTGGCCAATCAATAATAAAATTGCTGATTGCCATCTACAATAATTATTTATTTCTTGGTTGATTTAATTGGCCAATCTATAATAAAATTACTGATTACCACATACAATAATTCATTTTAGATCTAGCTGATTTAATGGTCAATATATAATAAACTAGCCAATCAACCCAATGTTGCTTGGGCTTTTAATTCTACTTATAGGGTAAGACATTTCCTTTTAAGAGGTATTGCTAACTAATGTTGATGAAAATAACCTTTTTTATATTCTTTTTTAATTTAAAATTTTAATTATAGCTTGAATACTACCATAGGTATTTTAATAGTTCATTGTACAATATTGTAACAAAAGCAAACTAAATTTACATCAGTTTGTAAAATACAATATGTGGTTTTAGCAACATGTATATAAATCTACACAAAGGTATAAAAATATAGTTTATATATATATATAATATGCATACAAATAAGCATAATTTTTAAACTTAATATAATAGTAAATTTTATATAAATATTAAAAAGGCTATTATAATGCTTGCTTGTAAACAATATTTTTGTTATACCTCCTGGAGCTCTGATAAATAGGTTGTTTTGTGAGCTAACTCTAGAGTATATTAAATATTGCTGTTTATGAGAAAAACATGATGATTCTAGGTAAAGACCACACCACTTGATTGATTGCCCCTGTGCCTTATTAATTGTAATAGCAAAAGCAAGGTGCACAGGGAATTGCAATCTCTTAAAACAAAAGGGTATATCAGTTGGAATCAATGGTATTTGAGGAATAAATACATCCTCACCTTTCTTTTTGCCTGTTAATATTGTAGCTTCTATAACATTAGATAAAAATATTTTTGCACTGAGTCTGGTACCATTGCAAAGTTTTGGTGAATCTAAATTACATAAAAGCATGATAACAGAACCATTCTTAAGCTGAAGGCAATGTGGTGGCATTCCAGTAGGATTTAATGAGTTCAGAAATTCTATAGGAAAATATACTGTATCATCAGCATCCACTACTGTATCTATAGATTTGTATTCAGTGGCTGTCCCTGGTATCATATTTTGAATTTGGCTGTTCAATTCATGTACAGCATCATTTCTAGCAGCAAGGATAGCTCTTTCACATAACCACTCATGATTTCTGTGATTTTTAGATATATTTGGGTAAATTTTGTTGATTAACTCTTCAACTGTTGGAACCAAAGTGCAAAAATCACATAAAAAGGTAATAAAAACATGTGAGTCAGTTGGAAATGTGTCTTCACCTATCTGTAAAGATTTATCTGCAAATTATTGTGCAGACTCATCTCTACTAAGCTGAACTCTCATGTTTGCTTTTAATGTAAATTTTTTAACAAATTCCATAAATAAGAAGTTTTCAGGCAAGCATTGAGTTTATCTGCTAAAGTTGATTTTAGTATAACTGGAAGAGTTTGTTAAAAGTTACCATCAAGAAGCAGCAAAGATCCTCCCATCAACTGTTCATTATTTTTTAAGTCCTGCAGAGTTATATTAAGGGCTTTTAGGGATTTTTTATAGGCTATTGTGCATTTATCCCATATAATAATTTGCAAATTTTCAATACCTTTGCCTGAGCACTTGTTTTGCTAATATTGCATACAGGGTATTCTTCTATATTTACTTTTAAAGGAAGCTTTAATGTTGAGTGTGCTGTCTGTACGCCATCTAGGAGGGTAGCTGCCATGCCAGAGGAAGCCATAGCAACTGCTATGTCATTTTTTGATTGAATCTCAGTGAGGATCATATTATATTTATTTGAGGTACAACAACCAGGGGATGGACATTACTGAAATCACAAAAAATAAAAACCAATCAAAAATTAATGGAAAGATAAAATTAAACTGCAAACCAGGTAGATAGCAAAAACTGCTAACCCACCATGGCTGAGGGTGAGAGGGGGTCAGGCAGTTTGTCCTCAGACAAATCTGCCATGGCCATATTGTTTTGGTTGAAAAAATGGACCCAAGCGGAGAGCCAGGGTGTTGAGGCATCTGTGTAGTGGGGGTGAAGGACATTGTAGTACAAGTTCTCAACCTCTTCATCAAGCTGAGTGCGGTATATTGCTTCAACAAATTCTGCAATGTGAAATTCAGCTTGAATGTGGGCTTCAGGGAGTTTGGCAAAATTGGAGATACTCTGGAGGGTGAATTTAGCAGATGGGTTAAATTTTGCTAGTTTGGCGACATGCATGATAGCAGCTTTGGCATTGTCAAACAACTTTGAGATGTTGCTGCAGGGAGATTTGGGAATTGGGGGGAAGTAGAGTGTGGGCAGCCCTTCATAGAGTTTAGCCACTAATTTGGCCACTGCTTTGCATAGGTTTGGGCAACAGGGAGAGGCCACCACAGCTAAGATGAGCTGGTGGTCACTTTGGTAGGGGCAGCATTGGGTAGCGGAGTGAAACGTTTGGGGGTGGGTTATCATCAAAATCAGAAAGGAAAAATTTGGCCTGACCATAATCAAACTTGCTGAGAGGTTGGCCAGTTTGTTCACTCATGATAACTTTACCTGATCCATCAATTTTGGCCAGTAGGTCTCATGGATTTTGGTTCACAAGAATAGTGGATAAAGAATTGGGGTGGGTAAGAGTCAACTGGGAAACTTGGAAGCAAATAGTGGTCCAAGCATGACTCTGATTGGTGGGGGCAGATTTGGGTAGGTAAATATGGGTAGTCAATTTAGTGGGGGCTGATTTTTCACTCTGGCTCATCAAATTAGAATGTTGGGTGGGAGGGGGCAGCAAAATTCCCCATTTGGAACCCACTGAATGTGGCTCCAGACCCACATTTTCAGGGACTGGTACTACTTTATACCAGTTTGTGGTAGCAAGCTGTGAACCTGCTAACCCTGAGCTAAAGGTCCAGTATAACAAAGGGGCAGTGTGTACCATATAGAGAATGGCAAGGGCAATTGGGCAGTTTAGCCCTAAAGAAGGAAGGATTGCTTCAACCACTCCCATTCCTGTTAAAGCCAGTACACCAGCTATGTTTGGACATGAAAGTAATAAAAGAGGGATTTGTTCAGGTATAGGTGTTTCTGCACCCATGGTTATAGGATTTATGGAATAATTGGTTAGACTGTATAGCTTGTTTACTATATGGTATATGGAACTGTTATAATGAAAATATGTACTTAAAGGGTTTAGCATATGATAATATCTTATTGACTGCAAAGACTAACCATCTGAATAGTCTAGTTTTATATCCCATCCAACTTCCTGGACTTTCCTAAGCTTAATTGATTATTTGAATGGAGCACTATAATTTTTTTGAGCTTATGGGATTGCACCTTGCATGTGATTTTGAAAGTAGTAAGAATTGTCTCAGTCTTATTATAAATTTATTTTGGTGTGATTAATTGACTCAATATTATTTAAATTAGGGTAATTTAAGTGATTAACTGAACAAAACTTATTGCAATCATGATTTGATATGCAAATAAATGATCTAACTTCAGCACAAATCCTCTTGATATGAAGAATTGTATCTGAAATCTCAGGAATTCCTCTAATGTAAGGCTTTACCCTGACACACATTAGAGGAAGTGGCTTGGGGGCAGAATTTTTTGGAATGGTCAAGTCCCAAACAGAGGGGACAAATTTGGTGACCATTATCCACCCGAGTCCAAAAAAGTGCTCAGGTGCTGCTGCAATATGAGCATGGGGGGAATTTGTTGGGCAATGGCAGGGTGGTGGGGGGATTATGGTGGCAGTGGCATAAGGTGCAGCAAGGCGCTCTGCACCAAAAGAAACAGTGAAGACAAGGTTGGGTTGTGTCCCATAAGCTATAAGCCCTGCCACCAACTGTTCATATAAAATTTGGGGTGGGAGGTGGGAGGGAAGATTCACAAATGACACCACCATTGTGGTGTCTGTTGGAAGGCAAGTTCAGGTGGTAGGAATGGGGGTGTTTTTGTATATTAGGGGGGTGGAGGCTGCTGCTGCATCATCCTCCTCTGTTTGGAAGCCAATATCAAAATAGCCCTTAAAAGGGCAGAAATCGATGAAACCAGCCAGTGCAAATGCAGCGGTGGCCACTTTGATTATTGCCTTGTAAGCATATGGGAATAAACACCCATATTTGACATGGAGGAAAAATTGGATGCTGGATCTGGGTAGGGTGAGAGGATGGGGTGAGAGGGGTGGATGCATGCTAGATGGAGCGTTAAGTCCCATGGGGGGATAAAATGGCCAGTAGAAATTTGGTAGACTGTTTGAGCCTGTCCAAATTTGTTTTTCTGCAGGGCGGAAAACGCTGGGAGGTCAAGCACTGCTGCCCCATGCTAGAGCAGCAGGTGGTGGATCTGAGGGCATTAACTGGAAAATGGATGTGGGCAGATGATGGTTGTAAATTAAACTCTTGTTTTTTATAAATTTTCTCAAAACTGAGTTTGAGCGGAAAGAGAACAGCAAGGATCAAATTGATCAGAAAAGTTTTACCAGTTCCACCTGGAGCATCTAAGAAAATGATACCTCCATTTTCTCCATCAACATATTCCATGATGCCATCATAAGCTTTTCTTTGATCATCTAACAATAGAGGTTTGTTAGACTCAACAAATATTTTTAATTCTGCAGTATTGTGATTTCTTTCATAAAGAAGATCTGCATTATTTGCATTAACAGAGTTTTCTTCTGGAGCTGATAGCCCAAACTGCAATAAAGGTTTGCTACAAATTCAAAGATATTTACACTCTAGTATAATGAGAGCTTCATTATATACTTCCTCAGAGAATTTTATGTTATCATTTTTATTGTTTTGATGAAGTTTAGCAAGGATATCTTTATTCATACTTTCACAGTATTTTCCCCATAAAGTTTTGGAATTAGATGGATTGCAAGTAGTCAAGATAATTGCAAATAAATTTCTTATCTGCTCAGAAGATGATGTTAATGCTGCTTCAGACATTACTTGATCCCAGTGTACATCATTCTCTAGTAAACCTAATTTTTGACAGGCTTCCATAAAAGTATTGTATAATTTACCATTCATAGTCTCAAGCATTTCATAAAAAGTTGGCCCCTGGACTATATGAAGTAGCATTCTTAAGTAAAAACATTCAGCATTATTTGGGTGAACAGTGTAGACACGTCCTAAAGCTTCACTTGCAATATCATCACTTCCTAAAACAGGTATTCCTTTTTTCTTCTAGAATAAACTTTTTATTAGAATCCCAGGTATAGTAGCAAGGAACTTCTGAATATAATAATGTCCTTGAAAATGTATCCTGTTGACATAACTGAAAGAAAGCTGTTAAAGTTGTTCTGGGTGGTTCAGCAGCAACTACTTCTACATTTTCTCTTGTGAAGTAAGCTCTTTGCCCATTCTCTAAGTGTACACTCAGATGAAAGACTGTAGGATACCTCTCATGAATAGAAAAACTCAGTATGCACCAAACTGCCTCATTACTGCTTATATATTGTCCTAACTGATAACTTAATATCTCATCATGCTCACTGTCCTTTGTCAAACCAAAGACAGCCATATCACTACCTTTGTTGATATATTTGCATATATATTTGATAGATTTTATTAAATTACAGTATTCAACATTTATGTAAGCATTAAAAATTTCTGAAAGCAGAGGTGAGTATGGAACTACCCATTTGTTATCAATCTCAATTTCACTAACTTGCACATTTAATTTTATTGTGTATCCACCATCTTCTGGACCTTTTCTCCTATAGATAGGGTAACTGTCATCCCCAGTTTGTGTATCCTTAATTGATTTTTTAGGATAATTTTTGCTACATTTCTGTCTTTCATGCAAGGTGCATTCTGATTTATGTTTCCACATGGCCCATATACCATATTCTTTTTTACTATATCTAAAATAAATTGGTCTACTTCTGGTTTTGAAAATTCTGCAGATATATCATCTATTTAGTTAGGATATATTTTTTCTTTAAGCTATAACAAGTTATGAGAATGTAAAAGTCCTCTTTTTTGCCACTCAATAGTATACATCCAAATCTAGTACTAAAAAAATAGTATATATACAACATCTTGTCTTCAAAAATATAGCTTTTGGTTAAAACATTTACTAACTTCTGTTATTTTTATCAAAAAACTCTAGATAATAAATTAAGGCAATCATTTGGTTTTTGTCCATGAGTTAATTCTTCCTTTATTTCTGGCCATGCAGGATTACATGTAAATGTAATAAATAGGTCAGGACGCCCATATGATCTAACATAGGTTATAGCATCTTGAGCATGCTCATGCATTTGTCTTAGACTTCCTGTAAAAGTGGCAGGCAAAATCATTACTTTTCCATTATCATCAACATTTCTCTCACTTGCAATAGCATCTCTTAAAAGAATATATTCTTCACTACAAAGTTTTTTTGGTTAAGTTTTATAAAAAGAAGGCACTCAGCTTCAATTTTAGCATATACATCAACAATAAATTGATAAAATAGATGTTGTGTATTTAAAATATGATTGTAGGAGTTATGCTAAATTATTATCCTGTGTGCATAAAAGTTCATCATTGAAACTTTCTTACTAATTGGTGAATCTATATCTGGATTATATTGATTGATGTTAAAATGATATCCATCTTCACCTAGGCAAAATATAATGGGATACTGCAAAGCATCATATGATTGGTGTGTCTCTGTAATATGTTGTAGTGAGCTACCTCACTTTTGTATTATTATATCCCTTCTGTCACAGTCATTGGCAGCTATGACAATAGCTACCTCATTTATATGAAGACTGTTAAAGTGACGCTCATGTTCTCCACTTGGTTTTTTATCAGCATGAATAATTAATTTATACTCATCTGAAGGCATGTTCTCTAAAGCTATCTTAAATGTTTTCATAAGTTGGTTATGTTCATGTAACATTTTTTGTAAAGATACTATAATATCATGCCTCACCCCTGGTATATAGTCACATTGGTGATTCACTTCTAGATCTTCATTTCTAAGAAAATAAATTTGTAAAAACTTGGCATCTTCACTTGGAAGAGGGAGAAGAGAACCCACTTTATGATATATCTGGCCTTGAACCTTAAAGGTAGTTTGAGGCCCTCTTTGTTCTTCTATAGATGAAGCTCCAAATGAAGTCATTTGAAAACATGAATTATTTCTCTTAATATTTTTAAGAAAATGTTTAAATATGAGGTAGTCCCAGACATATAAGAGAGTAATAGCTTCTGGTGGCATTTTAAGTGGTGGTAGACATACTTTATCATTACAACAGCACATACCCTGAGGTTCACCTTTATATTTCTTAGCAAAACAATACTTGCATATTTGGTCCATTCCTTTAATAATAATACTATTATATCTGTTGTACTCTCTTCTGGGATTATAATGAAAACCCTCAAAAAATAGATTTAAATGCCATTCAGCTGCATATGATGTGCTTGCATGTTCCTGCATTTCTTGAAGATGTTGCAGCCTTTGTTGCTCAGATTCAGCTGCATGTGATGTGCTTGCATGTTTCCACATTTCTTGAAGATGTTGCAGTTGTTGTTGCTCAGATTCAGCTGCACATGATTGGCTAGCATATTCTTGTCTTTCTTGCAGACATTGCTGTTGTTGCTCAGATTCAGCTGCATGTGATATGCTAGCATGTTTCCACATTTCTTGAAGACGTTGCAGTTGTTGCTCAGATTCAGCTGCACATGATTGGCTAGCATATTCTTGTATTTCTTGAAAATGAAGCTGGCATAGATACTCAGATTCTGCTGCACCTTGTGCTAGCATATTCCCACTTATCTTGAAGATGTTGCTGTTGTTGATCATCCATTTACTTGCCCACAAAAGCTTTGCTTTAACTGCTTTTGGTTGCCTTTGGCCAATAGACTTTCTTTTTTAGGCATCACCAGATAATAATGCTAAGGTATATATGTTGATTTTTACTAAACTTTTAGTCTGATTTTAGGTGCTATTAAGGAGTTAAATTTAAAGCTCAAATATATCTCACTTTAATTTTAAGTGCACCTGCTTAATTCACACACTAAAACAATATCCTAAAAACTTGGTAAGAGTTAGATATTTTATATAGTTTAATTTCTAAGCAAAAAGAGCAGTAAAATTAGTAAAAACATAAAGTTAATAGAATTAAGGTATACTCTCATTAAGATACAAAGGTATAAATTATGTTAGCTAATATAGCAAACAAAATAATTCTTGGGTTGACATAATAGCCAGATTTAAAAAGTTTTTGACCCCAAAAGACCCCCAAAGGTTTGTAATATAAACATCATCTATATTTTAGTTATCCCATTGCATAATATACTTATGCTAAGATTGGATAAAAATTGGTATAGTATATAGATGATGTGGAACCTATATGAAGTTAAATTAACTTTTTTATATTGATGTTAAAATAGATCAAGTTGTGTTAAAGTTAAAGCATGGTAGTAGAAGTAAGGTTTAGGTGATAAATGTATAGCAATTAAAACTCATACTCTAAATTAAGAGTAAGATTATTATAGTTACTTATATTGTAAAACTTCCATTTATTTAATTAGCATATAAGGTTCAAATTAAAATTAATAAAAGTATTTTATCTTTTAACTTAATTTCTATAAGAGTTTCCAAAATTTTTCACTGACATATTGTATCAAATTAAAATCATGGTAATCCAAGTTAAGAAGTGATTGGGAAAAGCCATAAAGATTAATGATCTCACTCCTAATATAAAATTATTATTTATACTCTAGACTTAAGAGTAAATAGTCAATTTTTCATAGCATACAACTCCCTTTTATTCAGGTAGCAGCTAAAGATTCAAATAAAAATGAATAAGTATTAACTTCTATTAGATTAAACCAGATAAGGGTCAATTATAACTATTTACTGACTCTAATATTATCAACTAAAATTAAAACATGGTGAACTTAATTGCTACTCAAGTGAAGCTGCAATAATAATTTTTATTTTGAACTTTTTATAATACTTAACTTTAAAATCTATGATCTGAAGTTATAGCTAAAAACTGGATATTGTTTTAACATAAGTTTTAAAATCTAAAATGAATAAAATTTATTTCAATTTCTTTGAGTTAGAACCATTTAACTTTAAAAATGATAAAAATAGAATAATTTTTTAATGTAAAAAATAGAAATGTAGCAATCTAATCTATAATTTTGCTTGGTACTTATGGTAACATAGTACTAAATTAATTTATGATAAAATAAAATATAATCTCTAACTTAATGATATAAATCAAATCTGTATTCTTTAAATTCCACTTCCTAGATATATAGACTGAGCAAAATAAAATAAAATTTACCATATATAGCAATAGCACACCATGCTTAGTTACAATATTAACATAAAAGGTTTATTTTTCTAAAATTGACATGCTATCTTGGCAGTCATTTTATAATCAAACTCCAAAAATTATATTACTTAAATATCAAATAGCTTCCAAATAGATAGAAAAGATAAAAAATATAGAAATTGGTAATACTTCAATTTAAAATTCATTAAGCCTTTTTCCACCAAAAAAGCCATTTAAACTTTTACCACCAAGCAAGAAAATTTAAATTATATAAATATTTTTAAAATAGATTTATAAGCTCATAACATGGAAAGTAAAATCATCAAGAGCGTGAGCAGATATGGCAAGCCAATGCTTAATTACAAATGACTTTTGTGCAATTATGATGGAGAAACTGATTTACAGAAGGTGTGTAAAAATTATAAAGGATTACTATATGCAAAGGCTATAGTAGCATTATATAAATTAAAAATTGGATTTAAAGAAAACTTTTTAAAAGATACTAATACTAAGGAACAAACAAATTAATATTTGAAATTTATTGGTAAAAATCTACATTCTAAAAATAGTATTCTTTTTTGCATGCAAGCATTTATCACAAAATTCAAGTTGCAAATATATATAAAGGTAGGATATGGTAGGTAAGTTAGGGTAGGTAGGTTAGCGTGCTTAAAAAATAAGATAACTACTATATATTTTGATATAATTTTTGAACAATAGTAAAGGATCAAAAGGCCTATTTGGTGGAAAAAAGTCAAGCCCAAAAAGTTTAAAAATTTAGGTTGCAGCATAAGACGATCAAAAAGTAAGTAATAGTAGTGAACCTCATAAAAATAAATTAAATTGAATATTTAATTCCTGACCAAACATAACTTGAGCCACTTTTCCATTAAAGAAAATAAAGAGAAGACTAAGAGAACAAAGCAACCCATTTTGAAAAGGCTGATATAACCCTAAAGCAAAAGTTTATAAAATTTAAGTTGTGGCATAGAATATTTGAAAAGTAAGTAATAATAGTGAACCTCATAAAAAACTGAACGTTTGAATTACTGGCCAAATATGACTTGAGCTACTTTTCTATTAAAAAATAAAGAAAAGGCTAAGAGAATAAACAAACCCAACTCTGTAAAAGGTGATCTACCATTAAAGCAAAAGAGAAATAGCTATTCACAATATTATTTTTAAAAATAAGTTCAACACAGAAGAAATATGCTAAACGGTATGCAGGAAATATTTTTAGTGAAGAGAGCAAATATAACAACTGGATCAATATGATCATGAACAAAAAACCTTTAAATACTAAAATACAAACCTGCCAAACCTATCTCAAGAGTTAAATTGCTATTCAGTAGGATGTTAACATACACAGATATCAAAATACTTTAAAATTTACTGTAGACTACCAACAGAGCTCAAGTTAGCTTTGTCCCACTCTGTTGAATTTTAAGAGCAACTTACCCTTGCTTTGCTATAGTACTATCTTCGATGTTTATTTATCAGATGATTTCTAATTGTTTAAGCTTTGGATATTAGTAGATAGCCATGGATAAGTTTAGAAATCATTAAACCTATCGAATATTGATTACCCGCCAACCTCTTAACATAGGCAAAAGCAATGAATCTATCAAAACAACTAAAAACTACAAACTACTACCAAAACCTATGAGCCTATCGAATTAACTAAACCATTAACCGCTTACCTGAAACTATTAAGCCCATCTAATCAACCTAGATCCACCAACCACCACTCAACCAAAACCGATTTTTAAACTTTTAAATCAACCAAAAGCTACAAACCGCTTTATCGAAACCTATGAACCTATCGAATTAAATGAATAAAACCAAAATGCTCACCCAAAATGATATATGATTGCCATTAGAAGCAAATACTTTTTTCATTCTTATATATAACTTTTATAAAAATTCTATAATCTTTTTTTGAAAAATAGCCTATGACCGTTCCCTAAATTTATAGTTTTTTTGTGCCAAGTTTGGTGATTTTTAGTTTATTCTTTCAAGAGATAATATGTCTTCCACATACATACAAACATACATACATAAGATGATTTTTATAAGGGTGGTTAGCCGAGCGAGTAAAACTGCTTCCACCCCTAGTGCAGGTTTTGAGTTCGAAACCTGTACTGGCTAGAAAATATCCTTGGTGTGGTATATTTGTCCCAAGGTTGACCCACCTCGAATAAATAAGATGACTTTTATATATATTAAGATTTACTGATCGCCATCTACAATAATTTATTGCTATAGGATGTATATCATATCAAAAAAATACATGCAGGATGAATTGATAACCTTTTTAAAGTCAGTTAATAAACTACCATTCATTACCCATGCTTCGCTACGGTATCTATAGAATTTGAGGTGATTTGATTTTATTAATTTAGATTTTATATATAGTTAAGTAATAACCACTCAGCCCTAATTTAATTGCTCAATCAACTAAAAACCACCAACCACTCAATTAACCTAACTGAACTTATCAAATCAACAATAACTAATCACTCTTAAAACTAAACTGTGTCCTATTGACTGACCCTAAGCCTCCAACCACTCGGCCAAACAAAATAAACCTATCGAATCAATCAAATAACACCAAACTGCAACCAAAACATCTCTGTATTTAAAACATTGTGTATATATGTGACATATCATTTTTAAACTACTAAACCAATTTAATCTAACTTGGCACATATATTTTATTAGGGAAAACAACTTAAACAGGTATTTTAAAATCATAATAAGAAAAATAAAAATAATGTTGTTATTTTTAAAAATAAATGGAGGATAAATGGTTAAGCTAACATATCTTTTTGGGTAGGGGATGATTATAACTGAGTTGGTGTTGCATACCAATACCCCAAACCAAGATAGCAAATAGTAAGATGGTCCATGGAGCTCCTGGCCCAACAGAGCACTGTACATGAAGAGTTTTCAGGTTTTATTCTCCTTTTTCATTAATTTGATTTTCTATTAATTGGTGCAGTATCATCCCCAGGTTGGCCCACATCAAATAAATTTAGAATATATAATATATATAAGCTAACATCCTAAGGTATAAGTACTTAATTGAACTCAGTTAAAAACTACTCAAAAATGCAGAACTTACCATATTATTATCTAAGCAAAACCAAAGTAAATGCAGATACACAATAATTATATTTAAATTTGATAACTATATTGGCTCATCATTTTTTTAGTTTTACTTACACTTGCAATATCAGTTTTAACTATATAAGTAGTTTAAATGATAAAAAGTAATTTAATAAAAGTGATTGAGCCAGGATTTTAGTAACTGACCTTTATAAACTTAAAATTAGAGCCTAAAGCTGAGCCAATTATGCTTGAGGAGATATTTGTAAAATCAATTGGGTTTTTGATCCAAAGTTTTGATTAAAGATTAACTTGGTAATTAGCCAAATGATCACTAACCACTTAAAACTGTGGGAATCTGGAAAGTTATATGCTCACAGGTGCGGGGTCAGCAGAAATCCACAAAACACTAACACTTAAAAGAAATACTTTTTATAATAAAAGTAAAAAAATGAGGTTTTTAAAAGGTTTTATTAGTTACAGCCATGTGAACAAGAAAGAACACTCTAAATATTAGAAGGTTGAATATTTAAATAAAATCAAGGCTCAAAGTGAGTCAGATGAGAAATTAAATATAAGTTATACATATCTGAATTAGGTAATATGGGCTTTTGGCCTATCAGATCATTTAAAAACTTGCTTTACTTCATGAAATAGCCACTGGAGGGCAATGATAGGTAGTTTTGATCCATGAGGGAATGTTTTGATATATTTTCATAATCATTTGTTGGGAAGATATTTTCACATTGTGTGTCATGTGAACATGACATAATAGTGGGGATCAACCCCAAAGACAAGGCTGGGCGCCTGGAGGCCCAGAAGGTCAAGTTGCAGGCCTTTTCTGACCTGAAGAACACCCTGGACCAACGCTGGGTCTGGGCAAAATATGCCCAGGTTGGGACCAGTGGTGTGCCAAATGCCCAGCCCCTGACAACAAGCCAGGCATTAAAATGAATGATCTACTGAATGAACGCAGATGGTTCAATTTGGTTTATTGAGGAGTGGGGTTTCAAAACCCATTCCATTTTTAAAATAACGCGCTTGGGTCAGATTCAACTTCAATCAATCACTTGAGTGAAGTTGATTTCAGCCTATTCTACCAACTTGAATGGCAGTATCACCCTATTGGTGAGTCAGCGCTTGGGTCCACTGCAGCATACCCCAAATTCCCCTGCTCAAGTTTAAATTTGTTTTCCCCAACCAACATTCCTCGTTGGTTAACTTCCCAAATAAAAATTCCCCCATTTTTTTCATTTTAAATATTATTACCAAAGTTAATGTGCGTGGACCCCCTCAAGGAGGTCTCACGCTCCATTCAATTTGCAATTTTGAACACAATCTGATTTTTTCCAAGTGCACCATTGTTTTTCCCAGGTCCTCTCCATCCTGGTCCATTTACCTCTCCTCTACCTGTGCACTTCATTGTTTTTGGGTGTTTCATGATCGCAGTTTTTGGTTGTAGTTACTATTGGTCCAGCATCCTCTGCTGGGCGCTAGTATCTTTATTACTAATGGCTAGTTTCCATGCATTAGCTTGGTGCACTGAGCACCTCCATGCTGGAAACAGGAGAGTTACAGACACTCTCCTTACATTGTAAACACCTTCCAACCTGTGGGATCCACAATTGGAGGCCACAAATGATATTTTTAAAATGTGAAAGTTTACTTTTTATTAAAATAGTATAAATAATACTTATTTTGGTTTTTTATGTTTTTTATTAAACAGGAAGGGCAAAACCAGAAAATGTCCCTTTTGCAATACTAGTTTTCCATATTTAAACTAGTTCAATTCCAAGACCATTGATATTTTAAGCAAAAGAATACAAAGCTCAGTCTTCCAAATTAGGAAATATAGGTTTTTGGCCTATCAGATTGAGGATAAAATTTTTTTGAAGGCAAAACTGACCCATGTGGTAACAATTTGATGTATTGTATCCAATCACCTTCGAGTAAAATCTTTTCATCTCAGCAGTGGTCTGACTCAGTTGGTAATGATTGGGTATTTTGGCAGTAGTCAGACTTGGAGGGTAATGATTAGCTAATGCTTACCCTATCATCCTCGAGTAAAATCTTTGCACCTTGACGGTGGTTAGACTTGGATGATGATGATTGGTTAACTCACACCCAATCATTGATGGGTAATATCCTCTTGCCTTGCGGAGGTTTTGGTCCATGCAATTTTATACTCCTCATATTTGACCGAGGAGTTGGGGTATTTCTATTATTAGTTTTTACCTTTTTCAGCCAATTTGGATTATAATCCTTATTTCTCCAATAGTCAGGATTTCACCAAGAATCCACTAGGGTTTTTTCACCTTTTGTACTCATATTGTTAATAACTACAATATCATTCAAGTTTAGGCTGGAGATGGGCCAATCATGGTAGCAGATTCAGAAGCACTCATACCTCCAATATTCTTTCTCCTGGGTCAAAAAAGTGATTGTCTGACATTGCCCCCCTCAATAATGTTGAGAGGGGTGTAGGGTCATAGGAAGCGGCCATGTACCCAGTTTATGATAATTCCGGTGGCCAGAGACTTTATGGAATACTCATTTCCTCTTTTATACATGATGGTGAATGGCCCCTCCCAGTTTGATCCAAGTTTGCTACTTCAAGGAGCTATGCGATTATAGTAATATAAAACCTTATCTGACACTTGGAAAGGAGGTAGGGGAGTCCAGAGCTCATTGGCAGCTTGGCCTTCTTTAATAACTGTTTTAGCTAGGTGGTCATAGCCTCTGATTGAATCTGAATGATGCGATTAGCTAACCTTCACATAGCTTTCTTGGGTTCCTCTCTACCAGTGAAAACATCCTTAGCTAATAGAGCAGGTACGCCCGGTTCTCTGCCATACATAACTCAGAAAGGGGACATTTTCAAAATCTGATGATAGCTAATCTGGTAAGCCATAAGTGCGCTGGGGAGATATTGATCCCAATGAAGGGGATCAGATGAAGCCATTTTCTGTAATATCGAAACCAGAGTACCATTGGCTCATTTCACTGTACCATTGGTTGAGGGGTTATATGAAGCTGAGAACAGTTGCTGGGCTCCTAGGGACGCATCTAAGGTTTTGACTACTCTGGAGGTGAAGTTTTTTCCATTATCACAGAGTAGTACTTGAGGGCACCCATGTTGAGTGAAAATATTTTGATGAAGAAAGGTGGCTGTGGCCTTAGCAGTTTGGGCCAGCAACACCACAGCTTCAACCCACTTTGTGAAATGATCAATGCCTACCAAAATGTATCAGTTTCTACCTGTGGTTTGAGGGAGCAGCTCTACTATGTCCAAGCTTATTGTATGAAATGGCTGCTGCAGTGTAGTCAGCTGATATTGATATCTAGTCTTGAATTGAGACTGCTTCTTACACGTAAGACAAGCATCCAAGACTTTGACAATAGCTTCCATGATTCCTTCCCAGAAATACCGATCCTTTATCCACTTATAGGTTTTCTTTGCTCCTCCATGGCCTAAAGTTGAATGAGCTTCCAAGATGACAGGTACACGTTCTGAGGGTCATAAGTAAGGCAACCACTTCACCCCCACTTGTTTATACAATTTTTCATTTTCTACTTTTGTGTTACAGGAGTGCCAGGCCAACATCTTTTGTACAGGCTCATCCTCATCTTCCCAGTCGTTTGGGGTCATTAGAAGATCATACAGCCACTCCGCTTCACTATTATCTAGGTGGAGAATAGGCAGCCAAGTTAACCTATCAACATTCATGTGGCGGGTTCCATCGCGGTGTTCAATCTTCATATCATAATGCTGGAGCTTTAGAGCCCAGCAAGCTAAGCGCCCCGTAGGGTCCTTCATGTTATGCAAAAATTCTAAAGATGCGTGATACATGATCACAGTGAAAGAGGTCCCATACAAGAATGGGTGATAATGCTTCACTGCAAGTAGAACGGCGAGACACTTCTTTTCAGTAACACTATAGTTGCGTTCTGCCTTTGATAGCATCTTACTAAAATATGAGACATGATGATCCACCCCTTTTTCATCTAGTTGGGCTAGTATGGCCCCAACGGCATAGTCTGAAGCGTTTGTAAACAAGATAAATGGTTTTCCATAATTGGGATGCCTTAGGATAGGCCGTTTTGTAGCAGCAGCTTCATCGTTTCAAAGGCAGCCTTCTGTTCAGTGCCCCATTGGAAAGGGATATTCTTCTTCAGCAAATGAACAAGGGGCTTGCTGAGCTGAGCAAACTCAGAGATGAACTGATGGTAATACCCCATCATCCCTAAAAATACCTATATATCCCATAGATTTTTTTTTGGGGGGAGGCATACTGGCAATCGCTTCAACCTTATCTTGTATGGGTTGGATACCCTCTTGAGAAATGGTATGTCCGAGGAAATTTAATTTCTTTTGAAAGAACAAACACTTTGAAGGCTTTAATTTGATAGTGGAGCGTCATAAGCATTGGAATACCTCCTTTAAATGTTCAAGGTGTTTGTTAAAGGTCTTTGAAAATACAGTAATGTCATCAATGTAGATGATGACACAGGTTAACTTGAGATCTTGCAAAATGTGATCCATTGCATGCTGGAAAGAAGCAGGCGCATTGCACAACCCTTGAGGTAATCGCGTGGGTTGGAAAAGACCTTCAATACATATCAAAGCGCATTTCTCCTGGTCTTGGGGAGATAGATCCATTTGCCAATAACCACTGGCCAAGTCCATAGCAGAGAAGAAATTTGAGCCGGAGAGCTGGGCCAAGGCACCATCAATGCGCGGAATAGGATAGCTGTCTTTTTTCATGAGATTGTTTAACCTGCGGTAGTCCATAACTACCCGGTGACCACCGTTTTTCTTTTTAATTAGCAAAAGGGGGGAGGACCATGGGCTTTGCAAAGAAACTAATAACCCCGCGTCTAATAACTGTGTGAGTTCCGTCCTCATTTGTTGTTCTTCCACCTTTGACTTGTGATAAGGTTTTGACTGAATGGGATGAGCATCACCCACATTGATGGAGTGGTCCAATCCTTCATATGGCCATAATCATTATCTGACTTCGAAAATATATCACTATACTCACCCAGAAGAGTTTGCACTTTCTCCAACTCATCTGAGGTCAGCTCATCCAAAATGTGGACATTCGGCAAGGTACATACCAGGTTATCTGTGGGCAGGCCTAAATCTGCCATCAAGCCAATAGAGTGGACTTGTTCAACTTCCTCCACAGGGAGTAGGATCCCTCAGCCCACCTCCTGGTGCTTTTTTACAATTATGTCCTTTTCAGTGAGGTTGCCCAACAGTAGAATAATAGGCCTTTGATAGGCTGGGTCTAAAAGGCCAGGCAATACCCAAGGCTCAAAAGGGCTTACTCCATCGATGCTTAAGAGGTGTAATAAGCAGTGGCGCGGAATTTGAAGTGTGATTTTTTTATCAACCACTCGTTGTTCACCAGGCTTAATCACCACTTCATCAGCCGCATAAAATGGAATACCATCACTAGCCTCCACTGAATCAGGCAATTTCTTAGTGTTACGTCCAGAAGTAACATAATGTAAAGACAAAGCGGAAGAGGGGTATTCAACCAAGCAGGTGTAGTCATTCTTGACAGGTTCTTTGTTGGTTAAGATTAATGGAACTTCGTAGTTCATTAAAGATAGAAACCCTTGCTTCAGGTTGATGATGCCATCATATTCGATCATAAATTGTGTACCTAGGAGCATATCATAGGAGTTATTATCTAAGGCCACAGCAGGGGCTGATAGGATAAGCTTCCCAACTCATATGGGAAGGGAAGAGTAAGCGCCAAGAGCGCGGGTGTTGTTTGGGCCTGCAGTTCCAAATTCCTTGATACAATCCAAGTCAGGCATCAATTTAATCTTTTTCATCAGCTGAGATGAAATTACATTTACTGGAGAACCCGTATCCAGGATAGCCATTACCCAGACTTTATGAACAACTACTTCAACCTTGGTAAGTGTGCTTCCAAAGTTGGCTGACAGTGCTAAGACCTCCTGGAGATGAAAAGTGGAGGTTACTTTGCGTGCGGTCTCAGGGTGAGTCTCCATAATAGACTGCATTGTATGCCTTTGCTGTATAGGGTGAATTAGACTTGATAGGAGCTGATCAGCGTCACTGGCTGTGTCAATAGTTTCCATACAACCTATAACTTGGCGGAGGTAAGTTTCCTCAGGTATGGTGTTTTCATCTACTCCTTCAGTGTTTAGACAATCAGGGACCTCCACTTCCGCAGGGGCTCCCAATAAATAGTACCCAGCATCATTGTAACCCCCTCAGAGTTGGCCCCTGAGGTATTCTCAACCATGGGCAAGGTTGTAACTGAAATGGGGGATATACCCCTAGGGCACGCACTTGTTAACTGAGTGGAAAGAGAATCCTCAGTAGAGATCTCTGCTTTACATTGCGCTGGAGCTGCAGGTGTTGTAGAGAGGATAGGCCTAGGTGGCCTTACTCCTAATGGTTCAACAAACTGTTGTTCTAGTTCTTTAAGACGGGATAAAAAGCTAGCTAGTTGCTTCTTGAGAGCAACTAGTTGGAATCCAGGAGAGCTGCTCACGTTTGCTGCCTCCATTACTTTCTTTTTAATACTTTATCGAAGTATTCAGGGGGATCAACCCCTGTAGTGAGCACCAATTTGTGGGATCTGCAATTGGAGGCCACAAATAATATCTTTAAAATAAGAAAGTTTACTTTTTATTAAAATAGTATAAATAGTACTTATTTTTGTTTTTTATGTTTTTTATTAAACAGGCAGGGCAAAACCAGAAAAGGTCCCTTTTGCAATACTAGTTTTCCATATTTAAACTAGTTCAAATTTCGAGACCATTGATACTTTAAGCAAAAGAATACAAAGCTCAGTCTTCCAAATTAGGAAATATGGGTTTTTGGCCTATCAGATTGAGTATAAAATTTTTTTGAAGGCAAAACCGACCCATGTGGTAACAATTTGATGTATTGTATCCAATCACCTTCGAGTAAAATCTTTTCATCTCAGCAGTGGTCTGACTCAGTTGGTAATGATTGGGTATTTTGGCAGTAGTCAGACTTGGAGGGTAATGATTAGATAATGCTTACCCTATCATCCTTGAGTAAAATCTTTGCACCTCGACAGTGGTTAGACTTGGATGATGATGATTGGTTAACTCACACCCAATCATTGATGGGTAATATCCTCTTGCCTTGCGGAGGTTTTGATCCATGCAATATTATACTCCTCATATTTGACTGAGGAGTTGGGGTATTTTTATTATTAGTTTTTACCTTTTTTGGCCAATCTGGATTATAATCCTTATTTCTTCAATAGTCAGGATTCCACCAAGAATCCACTAGGGTTTTTTCACCTTTTGTACTCATATTGTTAATAACTACAATATCATTCAAGTTTAGGCTGGAGATGGGCCAATCATGGTAGCAGATTCAGAAGCACTCATACCTCCAACATTCTTTCTCCTGGGTTGAGAAAGTGATTGTCCAACACAACCCTATAAAAAGGGAAGGTCTTCATAGTGTTTGTTGATCTAAATTTGTTGTAAGATGTGGTGGACCCTCTGAAGGACTCCCTTATTTTCCCCTGCATAGTCAGTACAATCCAACTGCTCAACTTAGGGTTATTTGCCCATGTTTTATTAATAAAAAGTGCTACCCCAATTCACAGGGTTTCACTTAGAATTGACCAGGGTCTTTTGGCTGATATTGTCCTTAATTTAATCCAAAGTTATATTTTTATGATATCAGACTTGTAATTGGCTGATCATATTTGTTAAATTGAGACTATTCTTACTCAAGACATTCTTTTTCTGAGGTCAAGGTGACAATTGTCCAACATCACCCCCCTCAAGAATGTTATATGGAGAATAGGGCCATAGGAAGCAGCCATGTAACCAATTAATGGTGATCCCTGTGGCTAAGGACTTTAGAGTAATTGTTTTTCTCTATTGCAAGTGATGGTGAATGGACTCTCCCAAATTGATCCAAGCTTGCCACTTCTAGGAGTGATGCAATTATGATTATAGAACCATTTCAGACACTTTAAATGAAGGCAGAGGATCCTGAAGCTCATTTGCAGCTTATCCTTCTTTAGTAACCATTTTAGCTAGGTTTGTTATAGCTTCAGATTGAAGTTGAATGAAATGGTTAGCCAATCTTTCCATGTCTTTTTAGGTTCCTCACCACTAGAGAAGGCATCCTTAGCAAAAAGTGCTGGTATCCCTGGTTCTCTCACATACAAACCATGTAATGTGATCATTTTCAAGATCTGGTGATAACTAATCTGGTAGGCTATAAGAGTTCTGGGTAGGAATTGATCTCATTGAAGTGGATCAGAGGAGGCTATTTTTCTTAGAATAGAAACCAAGATTCCATTTGCTCTCTCCACAGTCCCATTGGTAGAGGGATTATATGGAGATAAGAAAAGTTGGTGGCCTCCCCCATAGAGGTAGCCAGAATTTTGACTACTCTGGAGGTGAAGTTTTCACCATTATCACAAAGTAATACATGGGGACAACCATGATGATTGAAAATGTTTTTATTTAAAAAGGTAGCTGTGGCCTGGCCATTTGGGCAGGAAGAACCACGGCTTCAAACCACTTAGTAAAATGGTCAACAGCTACTAAGATAAATCTGTTTCCACTATTAGACTGAGGAAGGGGACCTACTACATCCAAACTGATAGTGTAGAACGGTTGTTGAGGCATAGTTGATTGATATTAGTATCTAGTCTTGAAACTGGATTTTTTCTTACATGTGAGGCAGGCATCCAAGACTTCACCAATGGTTACATAATTCCTTTCCAATAGTACTGATCCTTAATCCACTCATAAGTTTTCTTTGCTCCTCCATGACCTGGGGTCAACTTAGTTTCTAAAATAACAGGTACACATTCTGAGGGCTGAAGGTAAGGCAGACACTTTGCCCCCACCTGCTTTAACAATTTACTACTCTCCACTTTAAAGTTTTGGGAGTGCCAGGCTAACATTTTTGGACTGGCTCATTCTCATCCTCCCAGTTATCAGGGGTCATTAAGTGATCATATAACCTCTCCGCTTCACTATTATCCAAGTGAAGGACTGGCAGCCAAGTCAACCCATTAACATTTATGTGATGGGTTCCAGCATGGTGTTCAAATTTCATGTCATAACGCTGGAGCTTTAGAGCCCAGCAAGCTAACCGCCCATTGGATCATTCATGTACTGTAACCAATTCAATGAAGCATGGTCTTTAAGCACAGTGAAGGTAGTCTCATACAGAAAAGGGCAATAGTGCTTTACAACTAACAGGATGGCAAGGCACTCAATTTCCGTTACACAGTAATTTCATTTCACCTTTGACAGCATCGTACTGAAATATGATATTTAATGATCTACACCGTTTTCATCTAATTGGGCTAAGATGGCCCCAACGGCGTAGTCCAAGGCATCAGTAAGCAGGATATAGGGTTTATTATAATCTGGGTGCGTATGATAGGGCGTTGTTGCAGTAGTTGCTTCAGCATCTCAAAAGTGGCCTTTTGTTCTGCACTTCACTGAAAAGGAGTGTTCTTGGTCAATAGGCGGACAAGAGGCTCACTGAGCTAGGCAAACTTAGGGATAAACTGATGGTAATACCCCATAATCCCTCTATTTACCTGAATATCCCATAAATTTTTAGGGGGAGCATTTTTGAGATTGCTTTGATATTAATTTGTTTGGATTGAATTCCCTTTTGATAAATGGAATGCTTGAGGAAATCCAGTTTCCTTTGGGTTAAAGGTACACTTTGGAGGTTTTAACTTGATATTTGACTCACATAGCCATTGAAACAACTCCTTCAGGTGTGTCACGATTCTGATATTACTGGATGATAAGCCCTAAGTTGATATGGCGGAACAGATGGAATCTGGCAAGTTTGATATGAGTATGACTATTTGAGCGCCTTGAAATGAGGCGATATTGGGTTTTGGGAAATCACCTCAAATTAGGTGATCATGAAATTAACAAATGAAGAATTGACGGAACCAATGAGATACAATGAAGTGAATTACTTAGCCATGAAAGCGGTATCATCTGAAATCACTATGATATAATCAAGATGAGATGATCAAGAAAGGAGGTTGTTATAAGTTTTATAGTGAGCGGAACAGCGAGGATCCATTGTAGTTATTATATTAAAAAAGATTATAGTGGGAGCAAGTGCTTCATATTTATTAGATAAGATTATTTCTGTTGTTTTTTAATCTCTCTTTGCTCAGTGTAACTTTCCAAGCAATTTATTGCATAAATTAAAAGCAAACACTTAATTGCACACTGAAGTCTTGCCCCAATGTCATCAGATCCCCTGCCAACTGTCCCAGCATGGGGCAGCGGTGAAACTCCCCCTCCATTTTCCGTCTGACAGGAAAACGCGCTCAGACTGGCTCGCCCAATCATTCCAAAACCCTTGGGACAATTTGTTTCTCCCAAGGATCTCGATGCCCATCTCACCCAAACCCAAGCGGTGCCTCGCTGCCCCCTGGTGCTCCCCCAGAGCAATATGTGTTTTGGCCTTAGGGTCAAATATGTGAAATTCTTCCCCTACGATGACCAAGCCATTTATCAAAATGGCTCAGGCGGTTATGACACCAGCCTGTTTTATTGACTTCCACCCCTATAAGGGGTACTTTGATCTTGGCTTCCCCTGTGAAGACGATGCAGCCACTGCAGCAATGGTGCTGTTAATATTTAATAATATTCACCATCCAACAACTCATACCCAGCTCCCAGCAGACACCACCTTGATGGTCCAGTTCGCTGGTTTGCCCACCCACCTACCCCCTGAAGTGCTCCACCATGAGCTGATGGAAGGTTTAGCAGCCTACGGCGCCAACACCATCTTGCAATTTGTGGTCCCAAATGGGGCCACACGCCTCACTAGGCCTCAGATGTATGCCACAATCATCCCTGAATTCACTAAAATTTATTTAGCAATTCCCCCTTGTGCCACCATCCTATATGCCTCCGACCATCTGTTCTGGGCCCACGTTGAGGGTGGATGGATGATTTGTCCATCCTGTTTCGAGTTAAACCACTTGAAACATAAATGCCCATACTCAGAAACCTCCACCAATGCTGAAAGTTTGCCCAACGCCCATCAATCTGCCACCCGCCCCATGCCAACTCTGACATGGGGTACAATCCTACCTTCCCCTCCTCCAATGCCTTATTCTGCAAATGCACCTGCAGCCACCAATCAACATCCACCTTGCCCCAGAGCCACGCATGATTCTTTCAATCAAGCACAGGATTGGACCCCAGTTCAATCCTAGGCAAAATCCAGAAAACCAGACAATCCTCAACCATACGCCGATTCCCTAATCCAATTCAACCAAAACCCAAGAGAGTATTTGGATGAAATCAATGAATCAGATAACGTTGTTGAGGAACTGTCGCTGCAAGTCAAGTGGTTCTGTAATGCAGAATGGGATGCAAAATTGCTGCCTCATAAATATGCCCCACAACCTAACGCCAAACTGTTCTACAGCGACCACCAGCTTGCAGTAGAAGCAGCCGCCACACCAGATTGCCATCCACTCCACAAAGCTGCTGCCAAATATGTGGCTGTACTTGCAGGAGGAATTCCACCTCCCGTTATCCCCAAAAATCTTACTTCACAAAGTAAGATCAACATGAAAACTTTACACAAAAACGTCACTGAAGCCATCCAGAACGTGGTAACAGTAGCACAGAATCTGAAAGCAAAAATAACCCAAGCCAACATTGCCACATTTGTTAAACTCCCAGAAGCCCACCTCAAAGCTGAAGACGCTTTAGCCAAATACATTGTTGGCATTATGATGGCTGACAACTATTTGGAAGTTCCAGTCATCAAGAATATTAAAGCCCATACCACCGATGCCCCCACACCCTTACTATCTGCCTTAACACGCGCCCTACTCTGGGATGAGATGGATGCAGCCAAAGACGAGCCCCCCAATCCCCCTCCCCGTCCACCATGGAGGGATAGCAGTATTCGCTGCCCACCTGGTTGGATATTTTGCTAGGTATGATTCAATTGATCCATCCATTTTGGGCGTTTTGTTTGAATTGTTATGTTTTTATTATGTTTTTAGTTTTAGTTCGGTAATGTCCGTCCCCTGGTTGGCTTACCTTGGTTAAATAAGATTATTTTTGTTGTTTCAAGAGCAACGATCCTCATATTGTTGTCCTATTGCTTGTTGGGTCAACTTCTGCACAAAATCGTTTATGGCATATCTCAACAATAACGCCAAATTTATAACAAGGTGTTCAAGATGTTCATTAAACGTTTTTGAGAATGCTGTGATGTCATCAAGGTAGACAATGATGAAACTTAACTTTAAGTCCTGAATAATATGGTCCTTAGAACTCTCAAATGTTGCAGGTGCGTTGCAAAACCCTTGAGTTAATCAAGTTGGTTAAAAGAGACCCTCACTGAAAATGAGAGTACATTTCTCCTGGTCTTCAGGAGAAAGGTCCATTTGCCAATAGCCACTAGCCAAGTCCATGGCGGAGAAGAAGTTAAAGCTAGAGAGTTGTGTCAGGAGTCAATAATGCAGGGGATTGTATAGCTATCCTTAATTATGAGGTTATTTAACTTGCAGTAATCCATGACTATCCAATGACCTCCGTTTTTCTTTTTAATGAACAAAAGGGGGGAAGACCAAGGTCTTTGTGAGGGAACTAATAACCCAGCGTCTAGTAACTGTTGGAGCTCCGTCCTCATTTGCTGTTCCTCCACCTTTGACTTGTGATAAGGTTTGGACCTAATAGGATGCGCATCACCAACATCAATGGAGAGGCTCCAGCCCTTCATATGTCCATAGTCAGTATATGACTTCGAGAATATGTCACTATAGTCGTCTAGTATGGTATGAACTTTTTCCAAATCATCTGGGGTCAGCTCATCCGAGATATGGGCGTTGGCTAAGGTGCATACCAGGTTATCTATTGGCAGGCCCATATCCAACTTAGAGCCAATGAAGTAAATTTGTTCAATGTCCTCCACAGGGACTAACAAGCCTCTGCCAATATCTTGGTGTTTTTTACAATTATGTTCTTTGCGGTGAGATTCCCAAAAAGCAGAGTAATAGGCCACTGATAGGTGGGATCAAGAATGCCAGGCAATACCTGAGGTTCAAAGGGACTAACACCCTCAATACTTACAAGGTGCAACAAACAGTGGTGTGGTATTTGTGTCAATCACTCGTTGTTCGCCAGGTTTAATAAAGACTTGTCTGCAGCATAGAAAGGGATACCGTCCCTAGCATCCACTGAATTGGGCAATTTCCTTGTGTTGCTACCAGAGGTGGTACAATGTAAAGTCATAGCTAAAAAGGGATATTCAACCAGGAGAAAGTATTCGTTCTTTATGGGCTCATTATTAGTTAAGACTAAAGAAACTTCATAGTTGAGTAATGAGGGGAAACCTTGCTTCATGCTGTTTATTACCTTTTACTAAATCATAAATTGGGTACCTATGAGCATATCATAGGCGTTGTTGTCCAGGGCCACTGCAGGGGCTGATAAGATAAGCTTCCCAAATTGAATGGAAGGGAAGAGTATGCTCCAATGACATGAGCGTTATTAGAGCCAGCGGTTCCAAACCTTTGTTTGTACTCCAAGTCTGGCGCCAGATTTATCTTTTTTATAAGTTCTTTAGAAATCAC
This sequence comes from Massospora cicadina, assembly GCA_022478985.1. Lineage (NCBI taxonomy): Eukaryota > Fungi > Entomophthoromycota > Entomophthoromycetes > Entomophthorales > Entomophthoraceae > Massospora > Massospora cicadina. The sequence goes on from JAKSZP010008317.1 coordinate 75,334, forward strand.
ATTAACCGGAGAGCCAATATCCAAAATGGTCATTACTTGGACATTTTGAATAACCACTTCAACCTTGGTGAGTGTTCCTCCAAAGTTAGGTGACAGAGCTAAAACCTCCCTAAGCCGGAAAGTGGAGGTTAAATTGCGTGCAGTTTCAGGGTATTTATTCAAGATGTATTTCATTGTATGGACCCGCTGAAGAGGTCAAATCAAGCCTGCTAAGAGCTCATAACCGTCGCTGGAAGTATCAATAACTTTTGGACACTCTAGAATTTAGCTGAGGTATGTTTCCTCAGGTATGGTGGTCTCATCTACTTCTCCAGCGTTTAAATGATCAGGAACCTCTACTTCCGCAGGGCTCCCAATAAGTAGTAGCCAACATCATCATAACCCCTCAGATTCATCCCCAAGTGTTTATAATCACTGGAAAAGCTGCAATTGAGATAGGGGAGATGGCCACATGAGGTTGGGTAGCCTTAGGGCGTGCAACCACCAGCTTGGCTGGAGAGGAAGGCACAGTGGCTTTGGTGAGCTTGTGTGGGAGCACGGTATTAACTGCTTTATAGGTATTAGACCTACAGGAGGGAGGGATTTTGTTTTAAGTTGCACTGAGGGAGCAAGTTTCACAGGGAGGATACTTACAGGTGGGCTTTTTCCAACTGTTCTTTAGGCAAATGCTCCTCTTTGGTTATAATGGAAGGTTTCACCTCAGCTTCATTTGTTGTTGCTTATTAATGAAAATTGACACCGTCTAACAGAGCCTCTTATATATTGTAGATGTTTTGAAGTGGCATTTCACTGAGATGACATTTCTTGCTAGAGAGGGTTGGGAAGCTAACCCAGTTAACAGGGCGGCGATGGCATCATCAAGGGTTATTATGTTAAACGTTGACAACCTTTGTGCATTGAAGTAAAATTGCTCAGCAAAGGCAGCGGTTGGTTTTCCCTCATACATGATAAGGCGCATAAAGGCCTGTTTTTCCCTATGTAAACTCTGTTTTTAGAGGATTATGTCAAAAGAGCCTCCTTCACCTCTGCCCAGGTGTGCAGAGTGTCCATATAAGGGACTATCATCTCTTGTGCCAAGCAACTTAAGCAAGGAAGGATGTGTTGAACTTTTTTCTTATCAGTTGCACATTCATGGCAGCTTCATACAAATACAAAAAGGAAGCAATGCTCTCTTCATCAGAGTGTATTTATCTTTAAAAGGTGGTTTTAATGAGTGTTTCTCAAGCTCTTTAAGATGAGATAAAGCACTCGCTAGTTGCTTTTCAAGAGCAACTTATTTTAAGTCAATTCAAAGGGGGAGAATTGGAGGGTTACTCACTCTAAAATCCTATTTTTATTTTAGTTGATATTTGTGTTGTACAGGTTACCCCTGTAGTGTGCATTACTTTGTGGAAGTCTAGCAAGTTATACGCTTGCTGGTGCTGGATCAGCTGGAATCTAAATAACACTAACACTGAAAAGACATACTTTTTATAATTAAAGTAAAAAGTGAGGTTTAAAAAGGTTTTATTAGTTGTGGACATGTGAACAAGAAAGACTATTAAATATTAGAAGGCTGAGTATTTAAATCATCTCAAGGCTAAATTTGAGTCAGATGAGAAATCAAATATAAGCCATACACATCATAATTAGGTATTATGGGCTGTTGGCCTATCAGATCATTTAAAAAACTTGCTTTACTTCATGAAATAGCCACTGGAGAGCAATGATAGGTAGTTTTGATCCATGAGGGAAGGTATGATATATTCTTCCCAATCATTTTTTGGGAAGATATTTTCACATTGTGAGGCCCCTTCCAACCTTATAAAAGGGGAAGGTATCCGCAGTGTGTGTTTATCTAAATTCGTTGTAAGATGAGGAGGGACTCTGAAGGACTCCCTTGATTTCCCCACATAGTCAGTACAATCCAACTGCTTAACTTAGGGTTATTTGCCCATATTTTATTAATAAAAAGTGTTATTCCAATTCACAGGGTTCCACTTAGAATTGACCAGGGTCTTTTGGCTGATATTGTCTTTAATTTAATCCAAAGTTTTATTTTTATGAGATCAGACTTGTAATTGCTGATCATGTTTCTTAAATTAGGACTATTCTTACCCAAGACATTCTTTTGCTGATTTTGAGATAAAAATTGTCTAACAAAAACCATTAAAAATATAAAATCAAATGAATAACAAACTAATCAGATGTAACAATATAGAAAATAACATTGAGAACATATAGGGGCTTCACTTCTTGTATATAAAACATTTTATTTTATTATGATTTAATAATTTTTAAAATTCATAAACCTTCTTGGGTATGCACATGACAACTTACCAAAGTTTCATCTTAATTTGATAAATGGTATAGGAACGCTGATGAGACAAACAAACATACAAACATACTTTCATTCATTTATATATATAGATAATAAAAACTAGTGTGTATGTATGTGCAATGCCCAGCCAAAACTACAGTATGTAAAGTCTTGAAAATTTGGATATAGGTAGATGGAAGGGGGTCTGTATGAACCTTGAATCCAGTTTTTAGTTTTAAAATAAAAAAAAGTTTTAAATGCAAGAAGTGAAAATGCTATATATTTTTATGGTATTTGGTAAATCTTTTTAGCTGAGGAGTTTTGAATTTTGTTGATTCACTAGTTTCAATGGTTTTGCCAAGTAATTAGTGGGTTTAGGTTGATTAATAAGCTTAATAGTTTTAGTAAGCAGTTGAGATTGTTTGATTTGATTTGATAAGTTAATTGGTTTTGTAAGTTGTTAGTGGTTTTTAGTTGAGGTTGATTAAAAGTCCAAAAACATTTTTCTTAATCTTTTCTTAGGTTTATCTTGTTATCTTTTATAATGGTAGATGGTCACCTATAAGTTTAAGAAGTAATTAAATTTATTAAATCAATCCTTAATTAAAAAATAGATTTATCAAATCAAATAATATACTACCAAACATTTGGCCAGACCCCAATGAGCTTATAAAATTAACCAAAAACACCACCCAATTGGCCAAAATCAACTTAATTTATCAGCAACTTTAAAACTTTAAAAAATGTATATAAGCAACATAGAAAAAGCTTTGTAATTTACAATTGTATTTAAATAATCAAAAACTTTACTATTTGATTAATCTGTACAGTAAAACTTTAAATTAAAATTTGCTTAATAATTTCTAGACTTATGAGAAATTTCAATATATAATGGCATCATTGAAAATAAAATTAACCTACTAATTTAACTTATCAATGTATAATAATCTAAGGGTATTTAGCCTGGCAGGTAAGCGTTAAAGCTCTCACAAGCATCACTTTTTAAATCAAAAAGTGAACTGAACAAGAATTGAGAGAGCATCCAAGTGCCAGTGCACACTG